>CM069457.1:59508130-59689841 GCA_035610835.1 Ophiura sarsii
ATGAAGCCGAGGAGAAAGAGTGGTCAGTTTGTTTGCAGTAGTTTGCGATATGATTTCACAGTTAAAGACCCATACTCGGTAAAAACTCCGAACCCCCAACCTGTATGGTCAGAGTGCTTTAGGAAACCGCGTCGTGAATATCGGTTGGATAACGACACAACTGATGCATGCAATGTTGTCACCGCTGCCTGAAAGAGCTGATGCTGTCAAGAATCTCAAGATGCTCCCGCGAAACACCGCATGACCGGTTGGATTGATAATAATTAATAATAATGTTGATTTGTAATGCGCTCTGTTACTTACTAATCCACCAAAATGGTGCTCGAGGCGCGTTACACACATTACAACATACATTTTCATGTACAACTTAATCTACAATTATTCAACTTACAACTTAATAGACTAGTATAATAATGATGTCAATAATAATATCATAATTTAATACCATCTAGGGAATACGGAGAAGGGAAAAATAGTTTTAGGTCTAGCTATTTGCGCTGGATATGCCCTTTCACCGAAGGCCAAAGAGCATAAAGTTCTTAAATACTATAGGAGGGCGGAACTAGAGGGGTCCCTGCTAGAAGGCTCGCCCCTTGACCTACCACCCCAAAAAGACAAACTCTATTATGTATTGTGCCCGCCCATGATTACAGGCCTGCTGACCCACTCATGCTCTCCCTGAACACTGCTGAAGACCCTATAGTTACGATAATTCTTACCGTGCTATTGTTATGCCATAATAAGATTTTTGGAATTAATTGAAAAGGCACAGAATCAAACATAATCGATGCTTATTATAGTATAAAAAGTGAGTGGTGGGGTGGGGGGGGGGGGGGGGGGGGGGGGGGGGGGGGCTAAGGGGATTAAAAGGGCAGTGGCGTAGCTACCGGGGGCATGGGGGTGGGAATGCCGCCCTGACAGAGGTGTTTGTGCTCCCCCCACCCCCTTGCCCCACCCCACTCTCCGCCGGGATGTAATGCATATGCGTTATAACCATTTAAAAAGGACCATTTTTCGCCTGTGTTTTGGAGATAACATCCCCCCACCCCCACTCCACCCCACATCCAAAAGATGATCTGATATTGTCCACACGAAAAGAAGTCTTAACAACCATATAGTATCAAGAAAAACCACTAGAACTGACCGAACCAGTGATCGTAATTGCCTATTTTTTTCTTCTAATTTTAACTAAATTGAATTGGGGGAGCAATCTTTGTGTGGGGGTGTGTGTGGGGGGGGGGGGGGAATTCCCCCTTGCCCTTGTAGTACCGTCACTGCGCATATTTTCCTTAAGGTCAGTGTCATACGCTTTACATTAGCTTAGAATACATTAAAGATTGCTAGCTGATCAAGTTTTCATATAGGCCTACTATCAATTGTGTTCCTGTGTACAAGGGACCATGGCCGGCCGTAAGCTATTGAATTCAGCAGATGGAAAAATACATTAAAGTCGGGATTTACTACGCGAACATTTCTTGACTTGGGGCCCACAGCCCCCCCACACCCACCCCCTCCAATTGTCGGCAGTGCCCGTTTGCCCGATCCTTTAAAAGTCGAGGCGCTAGCCATGTGTGACGAAAGTCATGGCCGTGCGTAAAGACACAGTGACAGTGCGTCTGTTATGACGCGAGTACGCGACTCAGACCAGTTTTGCGCTCGTGCCGCGTTGCTTTACTGTGCGTTCTACGCCTTACAATAACGCGCTTCTCCTTTTCCAACATTGTTGACCCCAAAATATCGGCCTTTTTATGGAATTATCTCAAAATATAAGCTGGTGACCCTATTTTTTTATTTCATTAATCTATAGTGCCTATTAATGCGCAACTTTTATTAAAATTACAAAAAAATTGGAGGAGCGGTGTTTTTTTTAAATACAGAAATGTTCGACCTAAAAATTCTATTTCCATAATAGGATTGTGTACTAAATAGTAGTCAAAAATGGCTAAAAACACGTGTTTTGAAATGGCTGTAGCTCAAAAAGTAAGCTGGTGACCCCCATTTTTTATTCGAGATTCGTTCTTATAATCGTTCAAACTTTGTTCACAGTGAATATAAAAAAAATTGTAGGAGGAATTCTACCGTGGTGCAGTACCCTTAAAAATGCTAAAAGAGATTAAAAGGTATCAAAAATACATAGATAGTAAAGGTTGTACATGCTAAGTCGCCTAAATATAGCTAATATTGCACTGTGGGTAATATATTTAAAAAAATGCTATGACGCCTAAATATAGCTAATATTGCACTGTGGGTAACATATAAAACATTAAAAGATTAAATGATGTTACACACAGGGCTGACATTAACGGGAAAAATGTCTCTGTAGCTCTGGGGCGATATCAACCGTGATTGAGTAGTAATGTCAGCTGTATGTAATTGTATACCAGTTAACTTACAACAATAAGAAACGATGGCTAGACGAGACATAAATTGGTTGAAATTGCACTCGTAGTAGAATTCTAGATGAAAATTGTAGAAACGGAAGGTACAGCACACATTGATAGTTCTATAAAACACACTCGAACGGAAATATACACGATAAAAATGATGAAAATCAAGCAGAGAAACTGGACGAAACGTAACGAGTGTGGCAGCTACAGAGCGCCACCATAGATAACTGGGGGTATTAAGAACACGTTGATGGAGTATTAGGCCTACTTGGATTAGGAACATGGGTATCTGTATTATTTAAGAGCACATTGGGCCTAGGCTCATGGTGTATTAAGGGCACCATGTCACTTACATTATATCAAGGGCACTTTACATTATATCAAGAGTACCTGAAATATTTAAGGACATTCTCTTGATATTTATATAAACATTTATAACGCTTTGATATTGCTCACCTCTGCCTATTGTGATATGACTTTTACTGCCCGCTATCTTTGGCACCCGCGTTTAATTTACTTGACAATGATAAAGTAAGGGCACCTGGGTATCTCGAGGTAACGGCACACTGCAGTGGGCCTACCTTGATTATGTGGTATCCGGTGCATTATTATATTAAGGGCACCTGGGGTAACTGGATTAGAGGGTAGGGCTTACCGGGCCTATGGGGTCCCTGGATATAATGGGGCAACGGGTACCTGCATTTCAGGTCTCATGGGAGGCCTACATATGTATCTGGAAACACAAACGTAGGCCTACCTAGATTAAGGCACATGTATACCTGGATTATCAAAAGCACCTGCGATATTCGGATTATTTAGGGCCCCGTCTGGATTATGTATACATGTAGGACATGTTCTTGATATTATTTTATCAAATTTTCTTACGCTTTGTTTACTTATTCCCCGTGAAATCTTCTAGCGGGTCCAGCGCGAAGCGCTGGTACCCGCTAGTAGAAATAATTCTCGAACCCAATTTAAAGTTCGAAAGTGATAGCACTATAAGTTCACTCCTACACTTATTGTTATACCAAGTACAATATAATAACCCACAGACTATTCAATCCACCTCTGGTACCCATGGAAGGATGCGTAAAATCATAAATGTTTTTCTTATATTTAAGCATGCTCATCCGAAAGATGGGGTCCGCCAACTTGCAACAACATCTGCCATCATTGCTTCAATGGCGGGATCTGTGACGAGCGTTCTGGTCTGTGTGTCTGTGCTCCGGGCTTCAGTGGAACGTACTGTGAATCAGGTAAACTTATCGAATTGTTGGACCATGGTAGGCGACGAAATACTGTTCTACGGGTAAACGAAACTCTCGGGTAGGATCTGGCGGTTTTTGTTTTTGGTGAATTTACAACTTTACAATTGTTTTGCACATTGTATAACACCATCCATCTGTGGAATCTACTACCCCAGCAAGTCGTGGACTCTCCATCACTATACGTCTTCAAGACTTGGGTCTGCGACGTCCAGTCTTTCACCTAGTCATCGCCCCACCTCAATATTTTTAAACTTGTATATATACTATTTTTATACCTGTGGAGTTTTATGTCTACTCCAAACCTGAATGCACCTCAACACATGTGCGAGTATACTCTTTTACAGAGGTTTCTGCACAGTATAGGAAGAAGAAGATGATGATGATGATGATGATGAGAGATGTATCGATATACTAAATGAGCAAATAACGTAAAGATAATCATCAACATAGCCCAAATCCAAAATGTCATACAATTCCGACATCGCCTTCATGCCAAATAAGCAAATAACGGCACTTCCGGGTTGAGATTTGCCGCGAAAGGCCGCGTGCAAAACGATAGCATAACTTCCGAATTCAGCACCTAGTTTCGATATGATTATATCGAAACTAAGAAAATTTATATGATCAACGGCGAATGTTGGTAAACTATTTCAGATGGTAGTTAGTATATGCCTAAGTATTACTTTGATGCAAAAAACTGATTTCCAGGATAATCGAGGGCGCACTCCCATACGTATCTCTCAATGCCCCTTTAAGCTGGTAAGAAGATGAAAACGATTGTTAGATGAAGATGATGATAAGACGTCTATACTAGAGTGAGGGGTTAAGCGCCCTCTACCCTCCTTAGCGGTCTTAACTGTACTTTCTTCTGTACACATTTTCCCATTCTTTTACTCTTTTCTTCTAATTTCTTTTTCGTAGAACACCTTGCTAGCCAGGTTAGTTTGCCTGCTTAAGTAGGGTTTAGAGGCGCCTGCCCCCGGGAAAGACCAAGACAATCACGGATGTCAACTGGAGTACATATACACAGATCTCCAGTTGGCGGGAACGGCGTAACCCCACACTGCGGTGTAGGGGCTGGTTTAGGTGTTCTCACTTCCTCTTCCTTTCTTTCCAGTTCTCTCTTTGAACTCACCTGTAAGTCAGGTAATTAGTACCTGCATCCAGCTATGGATAAAATAGTCAAGGTAATCTATTTCCTTGGGCGGATGAGAGGGTCAACCTCCAACGGCAAAAGGGCGCAAGGTCATTATCCTTTATCGGCCAATAGATAAAACAGGCAGTCTGTATGTCTGAACCACTAGAGATTTATTATCTATCTGACAATTTTCAACGGTCACCAGACAACTTTGTGCTGTTTGCACAGCACAAAACTCCATCCAACTATTGGGTTAAATAGTTTCCCAACTATGGGTTAAATAGTTCCAAACTATGGGTTAAATAGTTCCCAACTATGGATTAAATAGTGCACCCGGACCAAGGCTAATCAGGGCTAATCACCCGTATAGCTTGCCAAACCGGGCCAAAATAATTTGGCACCAATTTGATTACGAAAACTACAAGAAAGAAACCAAGTAAACAATCGAAGGCAGATGGGCGGACGTCATCTGATGACTCTATGACGGGCCAGCGGGAACTCGGCACGACAACACGAACTGTTGGTCCTGAAATGCGTCGTCTGTGTGCCTTCAAACCCCTTGTTGTATCCACATACAATGTGAGGACTTTGTACCAACAAGGAAAGACTCATCAATTATTCATGGGCTGTTCCGATGCAGGTACTGACATCATTGGCATTCAAGAACATCGTCTTATTACAACAAACCCCACCGAAGAGTTATGGTCTGATGACAAGAACTGGGTGCTAGTATATAGCTCAGCCACAGATCTGAGACAATGAGGTGTTGGTATAATGATGTCAAAGCATATCTACAAATGCCTACAGAGCGTGAAATCCATCACCAAGAGAATTATCTCAGCTACATTCCATGGAAACCCACAACTTACTGTGACATCAATCTATGCTCCAACTGAGTGTGCTTCCCCTGAAGACAAGAATGATTTCTACAACGATCTAGAGAATCACTTGGAACAGGTGAAAACTCACAACATACACTTAGTTGTCGGAGATTTCAATGCTAGAATTGGACTAGACAGCCATTCAACACACCCTGAAGTTATTGGACGTCACTGCTTTTATGATATAACTAACAACAACGGTGAGAGACTAGTGGATATGTGTGAGGAATTCAAACTTCGTCCCTCACAAATGAGATTTCCTCAACCTAGATCCCGTCTCTGGACATGGATGCATCCAGCAGGTTCAACACACCAATTGGACCACATTCTTATCAACAGCAAGTGGACAAACTCCCTACGTAACTGCAGGGCATACAATTCAGTGGAATTAGACTCCGATCACCGGATTGTCAGCATCAAACTGGTCTGTAGTCTAAGAACTACCAAAGGGAAACCATGTAATCGGCCAAAGTTCAACTGGAAGAAATTACAGGATGCTGCTACAAGAGAACAGTTTCAACTTGAATTGTCAAACAGATTTGAAGCCTTCCAGTGCAACAACTTGTCAATACCAATAACAGAGAGGTACGATTCGTTTGAAAATGCTGTATCAGAAGTGGCAGAGAAGGTTGTTGGTAAATGCAAACCTTGTGGGATGCCAAGTTGGGTGGCAGACAGAACCTAGCAAATAAAGACAGAGCGGGATCAGGCTAAAAGAAGGTATCTAATATCTAAATCTCGACAGTCCAGAGAAAGATGGAGGAGGCTTAATACCTGTCTGAACGAGTCGTATAAAACTGACAAATTGGCAATGCTGAACACGCAAATGGAAGAACTCCGATTGGCAGATATGAAAGGTGACTACACCACCACATGGAAAATTATCCATGATCTCTCAGGGAAAGATCAAAAGCCGAGCGTCAAGGTCAAGAAAAGAGATGGTACGTCCCCTACAAGTGACAAAGATCTGCTTGCAGAATGGAAGGAATACCTCAGCTCTCTGCTCAACAATGACAATGGTCAAACACCATCTGATCTGCCCAAGCCTGCTGATCATGACTTGCCAATCCAAGATCATCCACCTTCACACGAGGAGACTCTGAAAGCCATACGCCAGATGAAAAACAACAAGGCAGCAGGTCTTGACTGTGCGATCACCTCAAAAGCATTCCAGAGTGGCGGCGATGTAATGGTAGTTGTAATCCGTAATTTATGTGCAGAAGTTTACACGACTCTCATACCACCTAGCCAATGGACCACCAGTGTTATTGTTCCTCTGCCCAAGAAGGGAGACCTTAGCCTCATGACCAATTACCGGGGAATATCCCTCCTTTCGATTGCTGCTAAAGTATACAACAGGATCCTTCTAAATAGGATCCGTGACCAAGTTGACTCCATCCTGAGGAACAACCAGGCAGGATTTAGACCAGGGAGAAGTTGTGCCCAACAAATTCACATACTCAGAAGGATCATGGAAGGTTTCCAAGACTATCAGCTCCCGCTTGCGGTAACATTTATCGATTTCAAGAAAGCCTTTGATTCCATCAACAGAAAGGTGATGTTCTCAGTACTGCGACATTATGGAATTCCAGAAGCTGTAGTCAATGCTATAAGTGTGCTATACAACAACTCTAGAAGTACTGTAATGGTAGATGGAAACATTTCACAGGAGTTTTGCAGGGAGATGTTTTGGCTCCTTTTCTATTTGTTATATTGGTCGACTACCTACTGAAGAAGGCCACATCAGAGCTAGATTCGGGAGTCTTAACACATCCTCGTCGCTCCAGTCGTCACCTGGCCAAGTTGCTAAATGACTTAGATTTCGCTGATGACATTGCTTTGTTGGAATCTTCAATTCCGCGGGCACAGGCCCAGCTAGCCAGAACAGCGGCGGCAGCAGCCGACCTCGTCCTCATCATTAGCACACCTAAGACAGAGTAACTATTAACTGCAACCCCCATCCAACACTTCAAGTCTATGGTGATCCCATCAAAATGGGTAATCCCATGTGTCAGATTTCAGATATCTTGGCTCTATGATGGCATCTGGTTCAAGTGACCTTAAAAGAAGAAAGTCACTGGCTTGGTGTGCTTTTTGGAAGCTGGAACGCCTGTGGAAGAGTCCCAAAATACCCATCTCAACTAAAGTGAAGTTGTTTAACACCACCTGCATTACTATCCTGTGCTATGGCTGCGAGTCATGGGTGATCTCTCAAGACATGGAAAATAAAATAAATGCCTTTGCCACCTCCTGCTACATAATTATGCTGAATATTAGGCGGATTGACCACATCCCGAACACCAGCGTTTACGCCATGACCAGCACTGAGCCACTTATTCATTTGGTAAGGCTAAGGCAGTTGAGATTCCTTGGTCACATCCTCCGGCTGCCAGAAGAAGAGCCTGCAAAAAGATATGCTCTATACCTACCAACGCATGGCAAAAGGAGACCAGGTCGACCGCGCACTTCATACCTTACATATGTAAGACAATTACTCGGGGACAAAGAAGGTGCAATCCAAGAAAAACAGATTGCCGCACTTGCCACTGATCGTCGTGCATGGAGAAATCTTGTAGTCGCCTGCTCTGCAGCCGACGGATGATGATGATGATGATAAGACGGCAAAAGCTGGAGATCGTCTGACTTCCACCACCTTCATCATACTGGTTACAGATCTTGAAGTCACATCAACTGTACTACTTGCAGGAGGATTTTCTTAAAGATCCTTGTTTAACAACTTAAACCCGTAGGTCCACTCTTAACAGCCAGATCCTTTGGGATAATCCCAAGGTTGAGATTATTCCATCTTAACTCTGTTGCATCTGTCACCAAATGGACAGGTGTAACCCAGAGTGGACCTTTGCCTTTAACGTTTATAAGCCTTTCATTGCAATGTAATGTCAATATGAACTAGTAGACACTGCTGCCAAAAATCAGTGGTTATGTGATGAAATTGAAGCATGCTGGTGTTTCGCAGATAATATTCTTTGATACGGGAAAAACCTACGATAGGCATGCGAAACATCTACCTCTGGTACTTCGCGCAGATGAAAAAGGCGGTTCACGAAACATTGCTATAGGGCAAACATGAACAATGATGATCGAATCAAATAGTAGATAGTCCGTGTCAAATGTTTACCAAGCTAATTCACTTCACTGTTGAAAACTTCAGAACCATATCTCGATGGTTGTGAGTTTAACCAACAGAAGTCGTGCTTGCTTTAAATTTGGTATTTAGGCCTATCCAAGCTATTTACACACACAAAAAGAAACATTCGGTTTATTCTCAACAGTTCATGGAAGTAACAGATGGGGCCAAGATGGACAGAGGATATGTTCAAGTAGGCGTGGCATTGGTCCTCACAGTACAGCGTGTCGAGGGCGTCTATTCTGTCTTCCACATCCATATGGATGCTCATGCGCAGCAGGATATCATGGGATAGATTGTAATCAAGGTGAGTTATCGTTTACCGATTGTGGTTGATTTTTTTCTTAGCTCTGTCCATGTTTCATTGTTCATTTGGTAATAGGCTGACATTTACGTTACGGAACAGCTCCATTTATACTCGATACAATTATAGAGACTGTATCGAGCCCCGGTGAGTTTTTTACCGAGACTGATTTGAAGAAAAACAAATATCATGCCCCGTATCGAGCAGCAAATGATTATATATCGAGCAGCATACTATCCGTTGTCTAAATATAACGAAGGACAGGTGGAGCGGGCTCTGGGTGCGGTATGTAAATAGAGCTCGTGTTAATATTATTGTATCGATATGGTCGCGATACCAGTCTCGATATGATAGTCCTTTACGAAACACATGGTTGTTCTCGAGTCCACTCCTGAGTCCAATCGAAGGTGAGCCCGCTTGCATCCAAGTACAAACCAAGTTTGAGTCCTCATTTTTCATCTCTATAAAAACTGTTGTTCACATTTCCTGCAAAATGTCATTTGAAAATAATAAACTGACGCTTAAATCAGTGTGAGCAAAACACTTTACCACCTGCATTTAAATGGTTTTCGTTACTTAATTGTCTCCTGAAATTGTCAGTGTCAAACTGTTCAATTAACACTATCGTGTTATAAACAAATATACGACGAGTATATACAATAACGGTTTATCCTTAGTGTAATGGAATTAACCTAGCACAAAATCCTCTCTTGATGGATTAAAGGATTATACAGCTTTCCTCCGTAATGGGATCTCATTTTTACACTAGTCAAACTTTTGAATGTCTTACACCAAGGATATACCACATAATTCAGAAAGGCATTTCAAATGTGTTACTAGTATATGATTTTCTTTCTCAACATTTTTTCTCACGGCAGAATGTGATAATGGGTATTTTGGAGCAAGTTGCCGATCTGAATGCCACTGTAGATCCGAGGTGTCTTGCCTTCGGGACACAGGTGTATGTGATGACGGGATGTGTAGAGACGGCTGGTCTGGTGTCAATTGTCAACGTAATGTGACCTTTTTGTCTTTTGTAATAAACATACGCGCATCACACTAGAACAATAGAATTGTGATAAGTAATCGGTAGTTATGTTTCGATAATAAAATTCTGGTATTTTAAAATGTCTTTTATTTTGGAATTATAATATGTACACAAATAGCTAAAATGTTGACTGAATAGTCAACGTTTACTTTACATACGATAGGCTATACGTGTGGTTTGATACTTGATACTGATACAATAATTCGTATTTGTCTCTATGTTTACCGATCATGGCTGGCTACACTGATACAATAATTCGTATTTGTCTCTATGTTTACCGATCATGGCTGGCTACACTGATACAATAATTCGTATTTGTCTCTATATTTACCGATCATGGCTGGCTACACTGATACAATAATTAGTATTTGTCTCTATGTTTACCGATCATGGCTGGCTACACTGATACAATAATTCGTATTTGTCTCTATGTTTACCGATCATGGCTGGCTACACTGATACAATAGTTCTTTGTTTACCGATCATGGCTGGCTACACTGATACAATAATTCGTATTTGTCTCTATGTTTACCGATCATGGCTGGCTACACTGATACAATAATTCGTATTTGTCTCTATGTTTACCGATCATGGCTGGCTACACTGATACAATAATTCGTATTTGTCTCTATATTTACCGATCATGGCTGGCTACACTGATACAATAATTCGTATTTGTCTCTATGTTTACCGATCATGGCTGGCTACACTGATACAATAATTCGTATTTGTCTCTATGTTTACCGATCATGGCTGGCTACACTGATACAATAATTCGTATTTGTCTCTATGTTTACCGATCATGGCTGGCTACACTGATACAATAATTCGTATTTGTCTCTATGTTTACCGATCATGGCTGGCTACACTGATACAATAATTCGTATTTGTCTCTATGTTTACCGATCATGGCTGGCTACACTGATACAATAATTCGTATTTTTCTCTATATTTACTCAAATGTTTACTTTGTTATCTCTTCTACTTTGTATTTGTTTTTACATTGTTATCATCTAAGGTCTAAAAACATCCATACTGTACATGTTGACAAACACCCTCAACATCATCATTGTACTATTCGACAAACACCTATCAGCATCCGTATGGTTCTACTCGACAAACACCCCTCAATCCGTATGATGTACTATTCGACAAACACCCTCAACATAAACACTAACATCATTATTGTACTATTCGACAAACAACCCTCAACATCCGTATTGTATTATTTGACAAACACTAACATCATTATGCACTATTCGACAAACACTCCTCAACGTCCGTATTGTACTATTCGACAAGCACCCCTCAACATCCGTATTGTACTATTCGACAAACATTCCTCAACATCCGTATTGTACTATTCGACAAACACCTCTCAAGATCCTTATTGTACTACAACAAATAAACGAAAAACAAAAACAAGTAGAAACACCATCAACAGCATAACAACAACATCAACAACAACAATAACAACTAGAAGTAGATCTGGTCTGAGACCAGGACACCTTGATTTCCCTTGTTTAGGTCAATGACCCCTAGTGACCCCGTATGACATGTCACTTTTAATCGCTGAAGACCCTATGTACATGGATCCAAGAAATCTTTTGACCAATTCTGACATTCATCTGGTCATTTCCTACCGAAAAATAGCATTTTGAGTGCGAGGAGTGAAAATTTACATCTTGACCCCTAGTGCCCCATGTTGACCTTTGACCCCAAGAAAATGATTTACTTTTGTTCTTGTCTTATCAATACAAATCCGGTCAAAATTGGAGCATGTCTTATAATTTACCCCTGTTTAGGTCAATGATCCCTAGTGACCCCATATGAAATGTCACTTTTAATCGCTGAAGACCCTATATGTACATGGATCCAAGAAATCGGTCATTTCCTACCGAAAAAATAGCATTTTGAGTGCGAGGAGTGAAAATTTACATCTTGACCCCTAGTGACCCATGTTGACCTTTGACCCCAAGAAAATGATTTACTTTTGTTCTTGTCTTATCAATACAAATCCGGTCAAAATCGGAGCATGTCTTATATTTTACCCCTGTTTAGGTCAATGATCCCTAGTGACCCCATATGAAATGTCACTTTTAATCGCTGAAGACCCTATATGTACATGGATCCAAGAAATCTTTTGACCAATTCTGACATTCATCGGTCATTTCCTCTCGAAAAAAATAGCATTTTGAGTGCGAGGAGTGAAAATTTACATTTTAACCCCTAGAGACCCCAAATGTTTTTTTGATTTTAAAACCCAAACTATATAATATATGCGTACGGTCATAAGGAATATGTTGTCTGATTTTGACGATCCTAGGTCATTTCGCTAAATTGCATGGCTGTTTTAGGTGAAAATCCCGTTTTCGCCCCTAGTGACCCTTGTGTGACCTTTGACCCCTAACTGTGAACACCCTATATGAAAGTCAGGTAGGGGGTCCTGCTGACCAAGTTAGGTGATTGTAGCATGTAAACTGTAGAAAAAATAGCATTTTTTAGATGGGTTGGGAAGAAGAAGAAGAAGAAGAAAGAAACCGTTGGAATACAGTACCTCGATTTTTTGAAAAAAATCAAGGTAAAAACACAAACAAACAATACCATAATCAACAACAACTACAAACAACACCATCAACAACAACAGCAACACCAGCAACAACAACAACAACAACAACAACAACAACAACGAGAACAACAACATCAACAACATCAACAACACCATCAACATTAACAACAACAACACCACCACCAACAACAACATGACCCGCGCGCATTCCCGAAACCGCCCGCGTTAGCTTTTTTTTTTTTTTTTTTTTTTTTTTTTTTTTTCATTTTTTTCTTCATTTTTTGTTTCTTTTTCAATTTTCTCAAAAAAATCTTGCAAAATCCATCTCTTTGACCAAACAAATAACGATCAGGTCTAAATTGAAGAATTAAAAAAAAAAAATCCGCAGACCGCATTAGATTTTCAGTCTCTCATGTCATTTGAGACAACCTTCTTTTTTTTTTTTTGACAAATATATTGATAGATTCGCCAGACATATGATATGCATTTAATCTGCAAATACAAACGCAAGCAAGCATTTTCTAATTTTTTAGCATCAATTATGTGCGTGTCGGTATAAAAAACGCCCAATAACATAAGTTAAAGTTAAAGTTAATGTTTAAAAAGGTTCAAGCCATCTTAGTTCAGAGGGATTAAAGTTGGTGCAATTTTGATGTTGGAAGGTGCTTCTGCTGAAATTCTAATTATAGATATACTAACGAAGTTTAGATTCTAGCAAAGAAAAATCACATCTTTCCTGAGATTTGAAACATAAACTGTGTTGAATTCCACATACGTGTACATTACTCTGAAAACTGTTTTTGATTTTGTAGACCCAGGTATAGTGTCCACTACTCTGACTCCCGAGGGAAACGCAGTGCACGTTCAATGGCAACTACAGGAGAGTCTGTGCATCGACAATGAATATATAGTGACTTATCTATTGATCAATCTCGACCAATGCCAGCCGGTCATTACTTCAAATAAGACAGTGGAACAAGTGGTAACGACCGCATATACCATCAACAACTTAGCGTATCATTCAACATACGTCGTGTATGTTTCGACAATTCTTGACGCCACAAACTATGGGAGAGTTTCTATTAAAAGTGTAATGACAGATCAATCCGGTAAATATTTTTCTTTAAAATTAAGAAACCAAGAAAATCTACCATTTTCTTGCAGTTTATCTTTGCACATTTTCGACACTTAGTTTGTTTTCTCACATACTTTTGGATACGGACTCCACACGGTCAGAATCATTTGTGGAATGTTTACTCCAGACATAAAATCGATATAGCTTCCGAGTTCATCAAGATGTCACTGGGGTAAAAGACCTTCTTGTTCTGAATTACAGTCGAATTTCAAAATATCAAACTAACAAGAAATAAATAAAACTATTTACCTCTGCAAAAGGCAAAGGAGTGTAATTTTCGGACCATGAGCACTGGCGATGTACTTGTAGGGCATGGCACGTGCTTATTGAACCGATGGTGTATACTTCTAGTTGTCAAAGATCTTGAAATATGAGAATTAGTGTCATAGTTCATGTAGTTAAGGATCTGTCACTAAAATTGCGTAATTAAGCAAGCAAATCGTGATTTTTTATCTGGCTCTTTTATAAAACAATATTTTAAACATGTTTGATCCAGAACCATCATCGTCACCGTCGAATGTTACAGCAATTATAGTTGCCTCGGATGCAATCACCTACCAATGGTTAGAGCCACCTTGCGGTACACGAAACGGTGAAATTATATCTTATTCGTATGTTTTCACAACTAATGATGACATTGTAGTTGAGGTTGGCACAACTATCACATCCACCGTCACGTTCGCAGACATAGAACCACTCAATACCTATAAATTTAAGGTAGCAGCCATAACAAACGCGGGCGAAGGGCCACAGTCAGATACGCTGCTCACAACGACTAAATGGGGTTAGTCTAATTTATTTAACATTTTAATTTATTAAATAATATATAGACTCGGACAAACTGGCGAGAATTAAATTAACAAAGACCTTAAAAATACACAGCCTCGAACCCGGTCCCTCTCGCTATCGCGGCGATTGGTTACTCCACTAGGCTACAGGGACTGTGCTTACATGGATACCAGACGAACGAGCTATTATGTATACAAAGTCTTTATTGAAAGCCTCTAGCAGCCGAAATACATGAGTAAATAATAACAATTGATGATGGCCTATAAGCATGATTCTAGCAGAATCTATGACGAGCGAAACTTAATTAAATAAACGCGAGGATCAAGCAAATGATACCAGCCGAGTAATTGAAATGGATAAATAATATATAGACTCGGACAAACTGGCGAGAATTAAATTAACAAAGACCTTAAAAATACACAGCCTCGAACCCGGTCCCTCTCGCCAGTTTGTCCGAGTCTATATATTATTTATTCATTTCAATTACTCGGCTGGTATCATTTGCTTGATCCTCGCGTTTATTTAATTAAGTTTCGCTCGTCATAGATTCTGCTAGAATCATGCTTATAGGCCATCATCAATTGTTATTATTTTCTCATGTATTTCGGCTGCTAGAGGCTTTCAATAAAGACTTTGTATACATGTAAGCACAGTCCCTGTAGCCTAGTGGAGTAACCAATCGCCGCGATAGCGAGAGGGACCGGGTTCGAGGCTGTGTATTTTTAAGGTCTTTGTTAATTTAATTCTCGCCAGTTTGTCCGAGTCTATATATTATTTATTCATTTCAATTACTCGGCTGGTATCATTTGCTTGATCCTCGCGTTTATTTAATTAAGTTTCGCTCGTCATAGATTCTGCTAGAATCATGCTTATAGGCCATCATCAATTGTTATTATTTTAATTTATTGTTTCGTATTTGTCAAATGAATGCATAACAAACGTACATTTTCGTATTGTTGACGCAAATGTGTCAATAAAGTGCCTTTAGATGTAACATTAATCAGGCTAATGACAGACTGACTTTTGAAACGTGACCTTGACATTTTGCCAAATGACTTTCTTTCTCTAGTAAACCATGAGTAAACTGACTCGTACAATGCTCGTCTATATTGATAACTCGGTTTGTGTTGTTGTAAAATACTAATGACTCGAGAGTCTTGGTCTCAACACTGACGACGACAATAACGACGCCGACGACGATGATGACGATGACGATGACGATGATGACGATGGCGACGGCGATGACGATGACGATGACTACGACGATGACGTCGACGATGACGATGACGATAAATCATATAATTATCTTTAACCTTTTGCGACAGGCTGCCCAGATGAGAGGTATGGCACAAACTGTGAATCAGAGTGTCACTGCGCTGAAGGTGTGTCTTGTCTCCCTGAATCAGGAGAATGTAGTGATGGGCGTTGTCGTCCAGGTTGGAATGGAGTCAGTTGTCAAGGTAGGTGCCATTTTGCTGACGATGTGTCTTGTTTCACGGACAAAGGATGTAGTAATGGGAAGTGACATTCAGACTGTTACGGACACACGTTTGATTTGTCAAGAAATCATATCACTGTAAGTTTGGCATTTTCAAATCAACTACCTTTGGACGCCCTAATGGATTTAAAGGGACATTAAGTGGTGTTGAAAATTTTAAATGTTTAAAAATTTACTTCAGAATTCAAGATGAACATTAAAAATTGCCATTATTGTTGTTTCTACTAACAAAAACACAGCAAAACTTGATTAAAACAATATCATCGCTATTTATTGAAAAACGCCCTCTATGCAAATATGGTTCGCGTAATGTATCACGCGTACTGCAGGGGGATACTGTCGGACGTAAAATGCTCGTCCCGGCTGTACGAGCATTTTTGAATCGACGTTTTCTTGTACAAAGAGGGCTGATTTTTCTTAATCCTTATAGGTGTAAGTTCATACATATTGTAATACAATTATAACAAGAAGAGTCTGAAAATAGACAAACAGCGCTTAGGAGGGGTTGAGTTTGAATGCAAGCAGAAGTTCCATGAAAATTGCATTTTGTACACCCCTATATCATTGATAGTGATAGCAGGCCAAGTGACCATACTGCCATGCCATGACATAAACATGCATATAGCTGTCACTATATTAAACCCTGATAACATTTAACCTGGTTAACCCCATACCAGGCTAGTTCACTTTGTTCATCATTAACTCTCTCTAGTGCATGGTGTAATAAGTGTGGTACAGACAATACAGAGTAGACATGATACATGCTGTCTTCGATATTATCGGGGAAGTATGAATATTGTTCAGATGTGTATATTTACTGCAAATAAATATTTAAGATAGTATTTCTAATGCTATATGTACTACGTGGTGACAAATGTGAGCTACGGAAGTATCATTCATAGTAGAACTATTTTACTTTATATAGAAGGAGGAATAAGTACACTTCTAGCATACAAATGGTTTTAACCGAATAAGGACAGTATAGTTTTAACCCGATACAGGGATATACAATCCCAAAATTAAAAGTTGATGATTGATGATGGACTTGATGATATAAAGGTACTAATACATAGTGAGTACTTCGGCCTAGTGCAGTCTAAGGATGCCTGTAAAAAGTCCCAGCTGTGCATATATATCGTCGCTGTTCTGACATACCGGCACATCACAACAGAATTAAGTAAAGTGATGTGCCGGTATGTCAGAACAGCGACGATATTATATACCAAAATCAGCCATGTCTACTGATGTGATTGGCTGACAGGCTTCTGTTATAAGAGTTCATTGACTAAAGGTGAACCAACCGAAACCAAGTTTATATGGACGTTTGGCTGGCTTAATCTCACACTGTACTTGGATAGCGCAGTTCACATCAGGGATACAGTGACCTTGCTAGAAATTAAGTTGATCTCTGCACAGAGCGTAATGGACATATACCAGTACAGGCTTCACAAGTGGTTACAGTACAGCGCCCAAAGGCGCTGAAAAATATACTAATCCCAGTTTTTATCATAATTGAGGGCGCAGCCTCCAACACATCTCTTAGTGTCCCTTTAATATCGCTAGTTTGAAGAACTAATGTATATAGTCAGTAATGTAAATGGTTCATATGAACAAATTGGTGAATGTATCGACATCTTTGCGGTCTCTCTCGTTTTAAAACAAACGTTAAAACACATATTTGAGAGACACCGAGACACCAAACTTTGACTCTGACACCGCTAGGCCTTACTATACATAATTGAGGGCGCACTCCCATACGTATCTCTCAATGCCCCTTACTACATGTAGATATCTCATACACTAAGAGGTTTGATAGCTGTATTAGATGAAACTATACTTATCTAATATTTCATTCTATCCACACTGCTAAAATGTTGAGTAAAACGTTTACTCAACGTTGAGTAACTATGCAACAGTTCAACAGTTGAGTAAACAATGCCCTATATGTTCAACAGTTGAGCAAAAATGCCCAACAGTAATTGTGAAATTTAAAATATTTTGTAAATAGCATTTTATTCATACACCACCTTTAACATTCAGAGAAAAATTAAATCAAGAATGCGTTTAATTTACACAACACATTTTGATACATGTTTATAGAATATTTGTATCAAATCAAAACACACCCCTCCATTTCAATAGTGATACGGTCCATGAGATGAAAGCGAACTCATTTTACCGCGATGATGCAAAATGGCGATTCTCTTGTGCTCAGTTTTAGCCGCCGTCTCCTTTTTTACTATTTAATTTTTTTTTTTTAAATATCAGAGCTTTAATTGGTCACCTAAACAGCATCGATTGACCCCTACCTGACTCCTCGAGTGACCTATATCATGCCCAAGTATAATATTATTATCTTGGTTTGTTGAAATAATCGAAAGACATTTTCATTTTAAACAACGATCAAGACACATACAGTTTTGAATTATTTTTAATATTTGACAAATATCTAAATTCAGTAAATAATCATTAAAATAGGGGAAGAGAAGTGTTGACTGTAACATAATAAAACACTGATTTGTAAATCTTTGTATTTATTTCATTTTTGTTTATTTTTGAAATTGAGTTTTAAAATATTATAACTGTTGTTATGCATGTTATGTTGAATAGCATTCAAAACCTATTTGTCATTTTATCCATCATTCATAAATGAAACATCTTTCTTTACCAGATCACAGGCAGGTAATAGGCTATCAAACAACAATTATAATTTTATTTGAAACAAATTGAAGAGAAGAAAAAAAATATGCAAACATTAAGTTACAAATCTTTACAGTGTTACCGTATATCATTTTACAGGCAACAATTTTTTGTTTCTCTGGCAAGTATAGTGGAAAATCTCTGTTTAGGAGTGTCTCCGACCCAGTCAGTTGGTCACTTTCGACTTGTCGGGCATTTTGGAAAAAAATAGCAAAGAATTGGAAAATAGTAAATAGTAAGACCCTCCCTCCTCCTTTTTTTTAAAAAGTCCGGACGGGAAACATGTTATTTATTTTACTATTCCTTAGTGGTTTCCAAATAAGGTTCGACATCCTAGTAATTTGCATATGAACAGTGGGTTTATCTCAAATCGACAACGCTTTGTTACTGTACTTAAGTTATGGGGGAGTTGTTGAACTTTAAATAACATCCCATTAAAAAACAAGGAACAAAGTAATTGCTCGTAATTCTCACATGATATCTGTAAACAGGTCATAATCTAAAAACTGGGTGTGTTCATTACTTAGGGGTCCAATGGTGTCCCGCAATATAGACAGTAATACTGTTTCTTATCTCATCATAATATCCCTGGTTCAGCTTGTTTCGATTACAGCTATTTTAATAATATCCCATTAAAAAAACAAGGAACAAAGTAATTGCTCATAATTGCTCACATCACATCCGTAAACAGGTCATAATTTGAACAGCCATGAACTTGTACCACACGTGACATATCCTTCCAGATTCACATAGCAAGTTTCAAGTTTCATTTAATTTATTCACCAGTAAATCAATACAAAAATCATACATAAAGCAACATTGGTGGGTTGACCAAAGAAGAGCAGAGCTCGAAAAGGATTGGTCAGTTATCTACTATATTATCATGATAGGCTTTCAACCATGTGATAGTTTGTACTATCATTATGGCTGGAAAAGAATCATGTGATATCATGATATGAAACTGATATTTAATGCCTCGTGCAATGGAAACATTCAAATTTGACCTTGTGATATAGTTTTTATTATATCATGATAGGCCTAATTTCAACCATGTGATATTTTTTACTATCATTATGGCTGGACAAGAATGATGTAATATCATGATATATATAAAACAAATATTGAATGATATCACTCGGTCCAGTTTGGATTATTCCATTACACTCGGCTTCGCCTCGTGCAGTGGAAAAATCCAAATTTGCCCTTGTGATATAGTTTTTACTATCACACGCTCAGACATTCAATATTTGTATACTATCACACTCTGGGGCATTCAATATATGTATACTGATAGCATATTACTTCGTCAGTCTACTGGTGATAGCAACTAATTCACCAGCATACAGGGTGTCCCAGAATTATTTATACCAGGAAAGTTGTATTTACTCGGCTATGAATATCATTGCTATCAGTCACGAGTGCTCTGAATTGATCATATTGTAGAATTGTGGACGTTTCTGACAGAAATTACAGAAAAAATGAGATATTGGTCCTGAGCATTATAAACAGATTGGTGTACACACACACAGGACTTGTGTGGGAATGATTTAATGACAAAAAATGCCTCAAACTTTTCCATATAGATGGGGTGACAGGTGACGTAATTTTAAACATTTGCCCGACAGTTGTCATTGTTCTTTGCCCGGCAGCATGCGCGCGCATCCTGTTTTGTTTAGGACCCGTGCTTTTAAAACTCGCGCTAAAGCATTATAAAGGGCAATAAGGCATAGTGGACACTGTCGTTGTCATATGCTGTTCCCTCAAGCATTTATCGACAGTCTAGTCCCTTCGACCGTTGCTTTTGTTTATAAACATTGCTGTCACCCGTCTATACTGGCTGGGTTTAAAGACTCTGAAGTTCCAGCCCTGGGTGTATACTTTAGGAAATGCTCATAGTTTCACATTTTGATACTTTGAAAGCCCTTTTTTATTGTCTTGATTTACGCCTTACGTCTTCTTATTAGCTCCTATTTTCAGCCGGAACGCTCGCCTTCTGACCGCCTCCGAGCAAGTGTGTTCGTCCAAGGAATAATCAAAAATCAATATTTTGTAATATCCGGAGATATTTCATTTCATTTTATTTATATCATGCTACCCTCACGCCAAACTGATTCCCGAAGAACCCCAAATTATCACAAAATCGTTTTTGGTTTAAACGGAGCTTACTATATGATGAGACCTCTGACGTAGTGCCCGGCGGTATGCGTGAGCACCTACAGGGAATGTGCTTTGTAAATTAAAGTCACACTTGATTGATCATTACTTACGGTGTAGAATAGTGCAGTAGTCATGGTCTGCATCCCTAAGCACATTAAGAGACCAGGTACTAAATCTGGTTGCCCGGCAGTATGCGTACGCACCATAAGGGCATGTGCTTTTAAAATTGGCGCCTAGTGATGAGTATTTTGCTTTTGAATAGTATGTATGCAGAAGTGGACTAGTACCTATAGCATGTCTTCAGACCAGGCGCTAATCAATTTGTAAACACTACTGATGTAAACAACGGTCACATCATCTATATACCATTACACAAAACGAGGACTGATTTAGTATTGTGCGCCCTTTAATATACACTCGTCGTTAAAAAGAACAGCGCCCCAAGGTTAATGTCATTCCATGTTAATAATGTATGTATGTGTATTTCCGTTTGAGCGAATTAGAAAATAATGTTGAATCCTATTTCTGGTTTTGCAATTATTTAAGGTGTTCAGACACCGTTGGCTCGCTGGCACACATTGACCGTTTTCACCTCGAGGAAGTAATTGTTCCAATAATGTTACTAAATACATGATTTCGAAAAGAAAAGAGCTCTTAGAATGAAAGGAAAGTGCTACAGATGAATGAAAGAACATGATAAGAAAATGCCTCAGTCCCCTCCAGACATGATATGAAATGAATTAAGGAATTATAATACAAGTGAGTATTAACCATATGGGTCTGAGGCCATGGTCTATGATTCACCGGTTTCGTTGAAGAACGGTGCTCTCAAAAGAGTGTAATTATGTTATTATATGTTTTTGTTCCAGTGCAGGAGTACAGGCTCAACAGGGAAGCATTCATTTCCGATTGAGCATGCGAATTAGTAAATAATGGAATCCTTTTGCCGGCCTGCGCCTATACGATAACTAATTCAAATCCCTTCTATTTGTTTAGCAGAAGGAATACACAGAAACACTGCCCTCATATGATAGGTAGAGCTAGTGCCACCAATAAAAGAAAATATACAGCAAGAAACAAAGCCCCACCTTTTTATTTAAGCAGTTGCTGATTTTATACTTAAAGGGGCGTGTACATCTCAAGTGTTTGTCCTGGACAAAAATCACATGACTCCCTACGTATCTGAGTCTCCGTGTTTCCATGTAATAATACCCATGGTGCAATAGATTTGCCGCGCCGAATTCCAATCGAAAAAACGTAATGGCCAACATTTTATGTACGAACGAAATACTAAGGTGTCTAGAATCGTTTCGAAAAGTAGTGTTATGCATTATAATGAAATCAGAATTACAATCTCCTTCAGCATATAATCAACTTTTGGGCGATAATCCTATGTTAAAAACGCACAACAATCGAAATATAAAGCATTTTAGCCCGCATTTTTGCCCCGATTCATGTGATATTCGTATTTTGAACTGTATGTATTTTATTTTCTAAATATCTATGTGTAGTCTTCATTAGCTCAGTCGGCAAAGCGCCGGCTTCATAATCATGAGGTCAGTGGTTCGAATCCTAGGATTGTTATACTTTTTTCTGTTTGTTATTTACACTTTATTTTTAGAAATTGACAGGATTGCATATCGTTCGCAATATTTATTGAATGTTGAATGATATTTTTTTCTTCTTTTGCAATTTCACTGCGATAAAGAATACCCTATAAATATATTGTGTTGACTATTCCGTTCAATTAAACTATGGAGACCCTAGCTAGTCTATAAATGAACATGATTTGCAAAGGCCAATTGTTATGTAAATAAGAAGCCAATCGGCTAAATATGTCCTTGAATCGATTTTCTTATTTCCTATACGACCGATATTTGTATTTGCTGATTTGCTCCAAACTTTAAAAAAAAGAGAGTGGTACCTTAAAAAATACGTTACGCGGTTCACGGCTTTCACGGCCTGGTGTGAGCGACTGTATTTTGGCGTGGATTTGATACCGTGCTCAGTGGCGAACCCAGGGGTCCAGGGGCCGGTGCCCTCCTGAAATATCCCCGTCGGTAAACTTGAGCTTCCGTCGGTACAGTCAGATGCCAACGTTGAGTGAGTCTATTGTATACGAAGAGAATTTATTTTCCCCTTGAAAAGCGGATGTCGATATCGTGCAATTCAATTTATGCAAAAATGTCAGCCTTATACAATGACAACATTAAGGCATTTAAATGTGGTTCAACGTCATGTGACTAGGGGGATATTTCCCGTGGCGCTGACCCCTGTCTCATTAAAAGCTTTAAATTAATAACCTTCCACGATCATCAATTTATTGCTCTTTACATTGAATCCAAACCTAGCTTGCAGCGACACCGTTTTCACATTTAAAGTACAATTTAGAAACTGGGTTCAATTTGGCTACATTTCGTCGAATACTCAATAGTTCACCACTAGTTCATTATTATAGAGAACACATAGACACGTCAGTAAGTAGTTATGGCCGAGCGGTTACGAATATGGACTAGTAATCTAATAGATTCTCCCCTCCTCGGTTCGAATCCTGCTGAATACCTTTTTTTAGAAAAAACGATTTAGTCTCTGTGTGTTTGGAAAATGGCGTATATTTTTACCATAGGTGAATAAAAGTCGTGGCCCTGACCCCTGTCCAAAAATGTATTACAAATAAATATATTTTTGATCAAGTTTAATACGTTAGGAACATTTCTTGTGCATAAAGTTTTTGCTATGACGTCTAAAAATCATCAAAAATACGATGTTTACGATCGCATTGAAAATGCATCTTTATCGACTCAATAGTAACAAAAATCGTGTTTTTTATTAAATCGGAAATGACATCTTACATAAATAGGACTTCCCCTTCAAAATGAGCCTAAGATGATCAAAAATTGATGGAGGCAATCCTTCACAATCGCGAGTTGTAAATGATCCGATTTTTATTTGGTTTTTTTTTGAAATCTCACTTCACTGGCGGCCGGGGCGAACATAGACGGTATTTTCATGCCTCGACTTCTGACTGGGTAGATTTGCGATTTCTACCAGGCGATTTTTTTCAGCTATTGTTGAAAATGCCATCGCTAACCCCACTTTTCAATATTTCAGCTACTGACGAGAAGAAGAAAATTGGGTCATTTTTGTCGGTACATCATGACTTTCGTAACTATACACCCCCCCCCCCCCCACCCCCAGTTTCCAAAAGCTGGGTACACCACCGACTGAGTGCTGAACTCATCATGTTCATTGCTGCTGCGAGCATCTTACTATAAATCTGTGTGGGGGTGTGTGTGTTTGTTATCCTTATGTCTCCGTTAATCAATGGCGTGTTGGTATTCACAATGCCTACAATGGACAATGGGGTATATTTGGAACACTTTCATGTATAAATTCAAGTATAAAGAGGTAGCTAGTGTACCCATATATGCAATGAAGACATGGTTAATTTTTAACAAAAGTATTTGTCGTGATTTTCTAAAAACGGGACCTGAATATTTTGACTCACCCTGTATACAAACCAACATCAGATTTGTATTTAGAGAATAAAATATAGTTCTAATACTATATACGATGGTCTTATAATGTAAAGGCTGTACCATGGAGTCGTATATAGCAAAACAGCTAAGAACTATGTTTGATTCTCATTCATATTTAGATTATTGGTTATTTTGGTCTTTAATCAGTTTGTTAGATTTATTTTAACAACAAAAATAATAATCAAACAACATTATTATATATGAGGTTCAAAAAATTTCGCACGGTCAAAAAAAATCGCACAGTACATGTACTATTTTGCCTATTTGGGCTGAATATACCAATATATAACCGCCCGCCATCTCGGTCTTTTATCATTATTTTCCGATTTTTCATTTTTTCCCTCCTTTTTTAATTTTTTTTAGAGGGGCTGGGGGCGGGGGCACAAATGGGTTTTTTCTGTCAGGGGGGGGGCATTTCCCCCCCCCCCCCTGAGCTACGCCACTGGCTTCATCGCGTTAGCGTCCCCTACACAAAGTCGCCGCCGTATGCGTTGTGGGTTGTTTATGGTATAACGCAGCGATGACAGGTGCGGGTGTGCTAAATAACGCGATTAATTTGAAGCAGGATGTTGGAAAACAGCTGGATTCGCCGATTTTATAAAGGGGGAAATTTGTTGTTGTTTGTTTAAAATAAATCTAACAAACTGCGTTATTTTATGATAAAAGATCAAAATAACTAATAACTAATAAACTAAATATTAGAATGAGAATAAAACATAATTCTTAGCTGTTTTGCTATAGACGATGGTCTTATAATGTATAGGCTGTACCATATTTGTGTCGTCGTGTATTGACGCCTGCGGCGACCATACACGACTCCAAATATGGTACAGCCTATACACTATAAGACCATCGTCTATAGCAAAACAGCTAAGAACTATGTTTTATTCTCTAAACGTACAACAACTTTCCCCCTTTATAAAATCGGCGAATCCATCGAGCTGTTTACCAACTTCTTGCTTCGAATTAATTGCGTTCTTTAGCACACGCGCATATGGCAACGCTGGGTTACACGCACAACGCATACGCCAGCGAATTTGTGTAGGGGGCGCTAACGCAATGATCATGCGCACTGAATGTATCATTATTCAAACGAATCAAGCCCCGCCCTAAATGTCTCATAGTATAAACTGCTCACAAAAAGTATCGAAACACTTAGAAATGATCCAATATATAGCGGCTCGAAAGGGTATGCATTAATCGAAGCAAATAACCAAGTGTATAATATTGTTCTGCGTATTTTGACACCTCGATCGATGAGATACGATGTTGCGGAGCGGAGTTATTGTCATTTCGATGGTCGTGGGTCCAGTTTCAAAAGTGACAATCATCCTATAGAAAGAGGTTTGCATTACTGTTTGGAATGATCAAATTCGTGATTTTCAATAGGGATGAGTGTCACTTTGGAAAGTGGACCCACGATCATTGAAATGACAATAACTCCGCCCCGCAACATCGTATCTCAACGATCGAGGTGTCAAAATACGCAGAACAAAATTATGCACTAGGTTATTTGCTTCGATTAATGCATACCCTTTCGAGCCGTTATGTATTGGATCATTTCTAAGTGTTTCGATACTTTTTGTGAGCAGTTTATATTGCGTATCGGATGAAAATCAGCAATAAAACACCAATCACAGTCCAGTGACATCCAAAACCACACCCACTGTAAACATGGTAAAGAATCTACAATATTGCAATGAAATCAAAGTAAAACAAAGTATACCCTAACACATAAAGAAGTTCGTCACACTTAAGTGATGTGTGACGATCCATTTTTACTCTTCAAATTAAAGGATGTTAATGATTTGAACAACCATGATAACGAACAACAGTTTATAACAGACGGGAACAATAGCAGACAAGGCATTGAGAGACTATTTATGTTTCTTTCAAACAAGTTTAAAACTTTCCACGCGGCTATTTTAGTTTTACCACACAAAACAGATGTTTCAAAAGCCTTTCCGAAATTTCAAGTAATCTCAAAAATTAGTGAATCAATACAAGGTATATTTGTACTTATTTTAATGTATTTCTTGTGGTGATTCCAAATATGGTGATGGAAATTCAATCATTTTGACATTTTTGAAACATTTTGTTCGGTTCATAGACGCCTGCCGCGTGGAAAGTGTTAACACACACACCCCCACCCTTTTGTACTTTGCCAAAGAGGTGAAATAATTCCGATAATGAAATGGTTATGTCAAAGATGATGAAAAAACCTGGACCTGAATCTCATTGATTTTAATGATGGGCATCGATGGGTAGGCGCAGCCTACTATATCATTTTGGGACAGCCTGTATATGAATAAATGCACCAAATTGGAAATTGGACAATTTGCGCATTTGACATTGAAATGTTCTCTGAATACGTGTCATTTATTTAGTGTTAGCATACAACTGAAGATTTTGAACACTTTGGAGTACGTCTCATGTATTTAATGTTAGCATAAAACTGAAGTTTTGTTGACAATTTGTTTTTGCAAAAGCCGCATGAATATAAAAAATGAAATCTGAAAAATTATCAGCACGTGTTTACCATGTTGAATCAATGTGACTTATTTAAGTTATGCGATCAAACATTTTAGCTCATATGGCCATGGGGCCTCAGATATTTTTTTTAACTTGTTGAATTATTTCACTGAAGTTTAAAAGGGTATCAAAAGAACGTGTTAGATATATAGATAGATGGATATATTAATGGATAGATATATTGGTTTAAACGGTCTTTGTATAATTATATGAACAAAACAATAAATGAGCATTTTTAGATGGTTTCAGCTTATTGTACAACTTATAGAGCCACTTTTTGGCGCATCCGTTACGTCGGTAGCCTCAATTATGTTGAGATTTGACATAAAACTATAGTCGGCATACCCACTTATTTAGTCCAGGCCCGTAAGAAGGGGGGGGGGCCGATGGTGGCGATCGCCCCCCCCCCCCCCCCCCCCTTTGAAAATCTTCCCCGGAACAATTTGTACACAGATGAAAAAAATTCGCGCGCATTTGTCTTCCCAAAATGCAATATTCTTTGCTACAAGCTTGTTTAGAGCCAACATGTACCTCGCTCGATCGTGCACAAAATAGGTGCAAATTCGAAAATTTTCGCGCGCTACACGCGCATAATTGACTCACAAAAATCTTCCGGTGATTTTTTTTGTTTTGAAAACGCCCCCCACCCCCCCCCCCCCCCCCCCCCCCCCTTTGAAAAAAGTGTCTTACGGCCCTGTAGTCTCACAGTAGTGGCACAATACAAATATTGGGTTATGATGTGCTCAGGACCGGGAGTCAAGACGAGAGAGATTTAGGACAGCGGACAGCATTTTATAATTGCGCTCTTGCAGCGATGAGCATGATGAGTTCAGCACGGTATCAAATCTACGCCAAAATACTGTCGCCCATACCAGGCCGCGTAAGCCGTGAACTGCGTAATGTATTTTTGAAGATACAACTCTCTTTTTTGAAGATTGGAGCAAATTACAAATATCTGTGTTGAAGGAACTAAAAAAATCGATTCAAGGATATAAGCCGACTGGCTTCTTATTTACATAACAATTGGTCTTTGCAGACCATGTCCATTATAGACGTGCTAGGGACTCCATAGTTCATATGGTTCAATCAACACAATTATATTTACAGGACATTCTTTATCATAGTGAAATTGCAAATGAAAAAAGTATTATTCAACATTCAATAAATATATAGCGAACGATTATAAGCAATCCTGTTATTAAAAAAAAAAGAGTGTAATAACAAAAAGAAAAAAACATTTACAAGATTCGAACCACTGACCTCATGATTGTGAAGCCAGCGCTCTACCATTTGAGCTAATGAAAACTATGCATAAAACAGTTTTAAAATAAAATTAGATAGAGTTTAAAATACAAATATCACTGAAATCGGAGGGTAAAATGCTTTATATTTCGATTGTTGTGCGTTTTTATCAAAGGTTATCGCCCAAAAGTTGATTATATGCTGAAGGAGATTGTAATTCTGATTTCATTATTATGCATTGCACTTCTTTTTGAAACTATTCTAGACACAGTTCGTTCGTACAATAATTTCAACATTACCTTTTGTCGATTAAAATTCGCGGCAAATCTATTGCACCATGGGTATTATTACATGGGAATCCGGAGACTCAGATACGTAGGGAGTCATGTGATTTTTGTCCAGGACAAACACTTGAGATGTACACGCCCCTTTAACCTAAGTATATTATAGGCACAGGTATACACTGAAATGCTGTCTTCGAATGTTTGGTAATATGGTGAATAGTGAATCAATTAAAAACTATAGGCTGATTCAAACATTTAGATTTCATTTAAAATCACATATGGCACATCGTCAGAATGTGCTTTATGTTTGGGGATTGGCCTATAACTTCAAAATTTGATATCCAAGACGGTTCTTGGTTAACATTTGCCGGATCTGAATTGTATTGAATCAATATTAATGCATGATTGCTATAGGATATGAATCAAAATTACATTAGCGCTATTTGGATGCATTGTATTTTAATTGAATCAAAATATATTTTAGGTAGCATATATATTAATATAGCTCTTTCTTGATGGGTCCTGTCTTTCTCGTGGGCCATATGTGAAATTGAATTTGAACAACAAGTCAATCGAAACCAGGAACATTCTGAAATATTTGGAATAATGATCATGTAGCCGAGCCATTAACTTTATTTATAACACACTAGTTGAATGGTTGACATAGATAATGTCGTTAAACCAACCGCACTACTTCCTTAGTAGTTCTTTATATAGGCTGCATTTAAATTTGGGGAATTCTTGATGGTTCTTGTCTTTTTCGTAGGCCATATGTGAAATTGAATTAAAGCAACAAGTCAATCGAAACCAGGAACATTCTGAAATAATTGGATTAATGATGTAGCCAAGCCATTAAATTTATTTACAACACATTAGTCGCATTGTTAATATAGATAATGTCATTAAACCAACCGCACTACTTCCTTCATAGTTTTGTTTTGTACTATATTTAGTCATTTAAATTTGAGGAATTTAAATAACAAGTAAATCCAAACCAAAAATATTCCAAAATAGTTTGTCGAATTGTTAACCTTGATAATGTTTTATTCTGACGATTCTGGAACTGAAAATTTTATTTCAATCGGACATTCGGTTGCCGAGATAATGTATGTTAGGTCAAAGGTGCATGAAACCAACATATCAGGCAACAACTTTCTTTTAATTTATTTTTATTTTTTGAATTCCAGTTGCCAGGTAATTTCCTAATTATGTCTAATTATGTAGTTGAGGCTCATGTGTGTATCACTGTGCCAAATGGTTCCTGCCTGCCGCGCATGTCAATGGACACAAATTTGCATGAATACCATTTATGATAAAATGAGCCCAGGGCCCAGTTAGTCGTTTACTCAATGAATCAACCAATGTCTCTATCAATTGCTGAACTATATATCAACCAATCAATCAATTTACTTGTTTTGTTTTAACGATCAATCAATCAATTGATCAAGACGTTCCATGGTCTTTCACTAGTGTGTGACCCAATCCAATCCTTTTTCCTACTAAAATTGAAATTGTGGTATTAATAGAAAGTCCACATTTGTCTCATTTTTCCTGCAAAATTCTAGGTAAGGGATATATTTTCTTGTGAGAGTATATGAGCCAGAAATAGTGGATTACCTTCATATGTGGATTATTATAGGCCAGAAGATTGTGTAATGACAAATTTCAAGTAAATTAATGCTTCTAATCACTGGCAGGAGCCATTGAACTCAAATGTTGGAATAAGATCGTTTTAGTACTTTACTTCTTGTACGAGGGTGGATCAATATGTAATGAAAGTGATATTGGTATGGGACGCATGAGTGATTATATGAGTATGAACCTTTGTCTTTCAAACAATACACTTTTGGATTTTAAGTAACGTCATTAACATAAACACAGTATGTTTCAACCACTGACTATATAGAATATGTCAATATTTGACTGAACATGTAATAGGTTGAAATGTCTGATACATTTGTCAATATCTCGGCATAATAAGCATAGAAATAGATAACACTTGTTACATATATAGATAGAACATCCGACAATCTCTGTTTGACACTTTTAGATCTGAATTTCTTAATACAGACAAGAAGGGGACATCTCAAATACTATTTATTAACCCTCGTTCTCCGGAGACGTTTTTATAACACTGCTACCTAACCGGGGAGGGGGGGGGGGGGGGGGGTTACTACCCCCTTAAAAATCCAAACCGAGATGCACCGTATGCTTATTTGGGTACCACATGGTATAGCTAGAGGTCCTCTCTTTCCATACATACCATAACAAGTAAAAAACAACCCACGCATGACGTCACAATGACGTCACTAAAACATGACCGACCTCAAAATCCCGCCGTATTTGCTGTACAGTGAAATATAGGCCAACATTGAAATCTTCGCCAAAAAAGTTCCACATATCAGAATTTCACCCGGTTTTTTGCTTATAAGTATTAGGGAAATGGTGTTTCTAACATATACTATAATATTCAGGACAATACAATTAAGAGATTTTCAAAATGGCGATTTAAAAAATTGTAAGGTGGCAACCCCCCCCCCCCCCCCTACTTTTGCACTTAAACGGCTTACCTTATCCACGGTAAAATGAGCGCAAGGATTGTAAAATCACCTATAGACGCCATATGTCACTGTCCATTGCGTTTTAGCGCAATCGGCGATAATTCTTGGGGGTGGAGGTTAGGAGGACGAGGGTTAAGCGAGGGTTAAGTGTTTTTCACATCAAATTACTTTTTCTAAGATAATTAGCACAATTAAAGTACATTAAAACAAAATCGGGGGGGGGGGGGTATATGTGATCTAATCCTGTCTATGAGCACATTGGAGAACACATCCGAGGTGTTCCGATCAAATTGTGGTGTATGAGGCATGGAAGTCGGTCCAGGAGATCCAAATCATGGTCGGAAAATAAATAAATAACGTACCAAAAGCGTAAAAATGCTGCATAATAGCTTCTTCGTGATGACAATTTCTATTAAAAAAGTTCCCATTCGCCGTTATCCTGCAAAAAACAGTATTACAATATTCTAGTGTTTACCATTTATACTTCAACTTAAAACTTGTGAGGATTATTCATCATTATTGTTACCACTGCTGTCATCTTTGCCGTCTTGTGCTTCTACCTTCATGGAGTTTTCACACTGTACATCACCCATATATCGAGGGCTCGGAACCACAAGGCCTCATTTTCATTTTTTTTTAAATGAGATTTTGGTATCAACATTTTCAGAAAGAAATTCTCTTTCCAGTAACACACAGCCTTATCTCCATAACACAACCCTTTCAAAGTTATAACCAGTATCACGAGGCCTCATCTCCATCTCCCCAATGTGTTTACAAATCTTCAATGTCAATGTATGGGCTGCGAAATGTAATAAAGTTAAACAGCGTCTTACGCTAGTCAAGTCATCTCTCGTAAATTATCTACATGTTTGTATTACCCACTAAAATTGTTATATTCAACGATCACAATTATATTTAGTATGCTATAAGGAATTAATAGCACTCATTGACAGTACTAAATTAGTGATGATTTATGTGGCAGAACTCTGCTATACACAGTAGGACACCTCAATACATATACACACCACTTTCATTCAAGCAACACTGATAAGGCCAACAAACAAAAAAGTTGACTTGCCCTTTCCGACCGACCCGAATTTTCGGAAATCTAGAGTCGCTATTTTTTTTTTTTTTTTTTTTTTCAAATTGAAAAAAAGAAGAAAAGAAATTGAAAGAAGCACATAACAATAAAGAAAGATGAGTAGTATCTGCTTGTTTTAAAAAAAAAATCTAAAAAAAATTAAATCAAAAAAAAATCAAAACATGTTTTTGTGCAGTAAATTTTCAAAAAATGTCAACAACAACAACAACAAAAATCCGACCGTCCGACCCTAAAAGGGCAAGTCAACTTTTTTTTTTGGCCTAAAGATAAACAATCGTCTACTAAACACACCCCCACACCAAGTTGGGATATGAATTACAGTGCTGTAATTAATCAGGTTATTTAAGCTGTACTATAAGTGAAAATTGTGGAACTCTGGACTGGCTGTGTATGTGCTACGAGGGTCATTCAATAAGTCCTACCTCCTCACTCATAACATCGCTAATATGAATGTCAGCCTTATGACATTTGTCATGATTATAGTTCGTAATGATAGCTACACATTTATGGTAAATCATAATTGATACCTATTTCACTTTTGTTACGATGCGGTCAAAGCCAGAGAGTGATTTTGGACAACGGAAACGGACAATTACCGTTAAAATAAATACATGTTTTGGGGGAGATTTCCGAAGTGTGTGGCCAGAGGTAAAAGCATGATTTAAATATATAACTGGAAATCAATAAATGGTATCTGAATATATTACAGTATTATCACGTATACATGAGATTGTAAGCAATAGTAACGCCTGTGGGCTTACAAATTGTGTAATATTAACTCAAATGTATTGATATGCCTTTGGCATACTGGAAAATGCTAATCGGGCAAATTTGCATTGTTACAAGTTAAGCTACAGTAATGCCTCGTATGTGATATCTTTAACATAATAGTCACCTTTTGAGTTTTTCTTATGTACAACCTTCAGAATAGACAATCAGGTAGGCAATGATAGAAAAGTATCTCTTCGAGAGACTTATAATTCCTCCTTTAGTCCTGTATATTGAAGATCTCTTAGTTCTTATAAAAATCAAATATGACTTTTACAGGGTTCTCTAAGGGAGGGGTAAAATTAATGGTTGTCCTGATCTGGTTCTGGCATCAAAGGGCATATTTTTTTCTAAGAAATCAGTCACCTTTATTATTTATAGTGTGTTTAAGAGATATCTGACATTTCGAACGGTTATAATTGACCGATAGGTACGTTTGATCTCTTAACATAGACCAAATTAATATCACTTCGATAATATTTCGCTGTTTTTCATCCGTTTCCGTCACACTAAATGGGGGTTTGGCTCTCACTGCATATACAGAAAATTACAAGCATTACTCGGATTAATTTACTTTCGATTTGTAGCTGAGATTCCAAGCTACAATTGTGTAATATTTGATAAGACTGGCTAATATAATAACACAGTTATGAGGTAGAAGGTAGAACTTATTGAATGACCCTCGTATGATGACCATAATTATTTAAAATGTATTAACCACATCATCGACGTTGGAAAACAGTGCATAGGCAAGTTTAGACATGGCAACCACCCAAATCTTTTATTCCTATTTGAAAAAGAACTCTGTCTTCGTAGACTGATTTCATTGTAATAACTATGTCATGTATATCAATTATGTCGTGATATTAAATGTATGTATGACATTTGACCTATAAATAATCTTAAATATTATAACTCAGTGTTTTAAATCGATTGTCACATTGTACATACTTGCTATTATTATATTATATTATTTTGTAAATATTGATGTTATTGTATAAAGATATCATGTATCATTGAATAAAGAGGTAATAAAAAATAAAAATAGAAATAAAAAAGGTTACCTAACCTCAGGCTACCTAACCTCAGGTTGTATTCACTTTTGGACTTAAACATTTTGGTAGCCAAGGATATTGGAAAAATGTAAATACATTAGAATACTGCAATAAATAAACCTGAGGCTGAGAAAATTTTCAATACAACAACCACAGGTTGAATAAGTCCAATCAAACAACCTTAGGTTGTCAAGATATTCAATGTGAAAACCTCAGGTTGATTTTGATTGAAACGTGGTAAATTATAGCCCCATATAAATCAGTAGTTACCCATGGTAATAATGGTACCGTAAATTATCATCATCCCGACAGTGTTGTGGCGCGGCGATGTTTTGCAAATTCGCATAACCCTAACCCCACTAGACCATACAAAATCATCCAAAATAAAACTATCTCCACGCGCGTGCTGCTGCATTGGCTCGATTACGTCACCTACCGCAGGCATATGTGGCCACGAAGTTTGTTGCCGCATATGCGCTGGGGAGTTACCTCAGTTGATAGGGGCACAGACTTGGGTGCGAATGGACCCGGGATCGAATCCCGGGGGGTGCTCGGTGATTTTTCGGGTTAAAAAAATTGTACTTTTTCCCCCTCCCCCCGATACACGCAAAAACATAGCCGTGGGAGTTAGGGTTAAAAGCCTTCATGTTGATATTTTCCCGAGTCTTTTGTTGTATAGGTTCTCTTGATTTCAATGACCTTCAGAAAATGTATTTTTCTTTTATTTAGATTTGATGTGGTTCTCTGTGTCAGGGCTTTTATTTTATTCGTATGTCGCTTTCATTGTCACTTTTAACTTCTGCCTATTTGTGTTTCTTGTACTTGTATTTTTTAAGAGTGGCATGCAGTGAACCAATAGACTGGCCCATCAGACTCTCTGTGGGGGTACAGATTGACTTCTAATCACTCAGCTCATTAACCTTGTAGATGTCTGTTGGGCTATTGTTCACATTTGCTCTTTTTATACAAAAATACCACCAAACAAAAACAAGCTAGGTTATATAACGTTATACATAGGCCTACCCATGGATGGATATTTGTATCCTACAAGAATAACTATATGTGGATTCAACCAGCAACACTCCTATGCACTTTCCTTTTGGTACCGATGCTGTTGACATATTAGGCGTCATTGTATGATTTCAGGTATCAAATCGATTTCACTGAAAACTCGTTCACCCAATATCCGTAATTCCAAAGCTTTGCACATTTGAAAGGGCACCCATCAGCCCATTTCAATAGCGTCTTTCCAATCAATAGAAAACAGATAAAGCAATCGATTCACAAATGACGGTCATTTGAATGGACAGTGATGCTACATTGGCATACGCTATAACTAATTTTAGGTACTGCTGTTTTGTTTTGCTAAATTGGGGTACTTGGCACAATTTACCAACAGTGGTATTCCTATCGGGGAGAACAAAAAATAATACACGACTACATGAATCGATGGGTAACGGAAATTATGTTAATGAGATACTTTCCCTCTACCATAAGGGTGTGGGAAGTTATTTCGACCATAGGTCTATGACGGCGTTTATTTATTTATTTGGGGAACATACCGTTAATTACCGGTAAGTTTGCTCAGTAGAAACAGCCAGATACCGTTTAGAATCGGTATTTTTTGTAACCACAAAAACCATCACAAACCAGGTTTGGTACCGGTAAAACACCACAAGTTTCGCAGTAGAAACAGCCAGCCGATTAATCTTACCGTTATGTACCGTGAATCGTGTCACGCTGGATTATACACATTGTGAGGCAATTTTTGTCAGGTGAAGCGGCATTGTTTGGTATAACAAAAGGTCAAATGTCGTGGCCCATCGACTACGATCGATAAACTTAGCGGTAACTTTTCGCGTGTAGAAACAGGGGGGGGATTAAAAACTTACCGGTATATCTTACCGTTTAATCTTACCGTTAACTTTGCAGTGCCTCGGTAGAAACACGCTCTATGTTATAATTATGTAGCATTACATCGGGCAGTGGGATGCATTCAAGATTGTCCTTGCTTTTTGTACTATACGACTTCAAGGAATCTGACCAATATATTTAACATCATTTAGATTTAATACAGCTATCAACTTTATCAAAGAAACAAAATTCAATCAACGCTGGTGCTGTTGACCTGCAGGCTGATAAGGTTCCACACGGAAATACAAACCACTGCTGCCTTGCCCACCGCGAAAGCCGTTAACCGCACAATCTAGTTTATATTTTCCCCCATAACCCTTAACCCCAGCGGCGTAGTTTTGTGAATAAAACTACCTGGTGAAAAACGGTCAAATTTGGGGCGGAGGGCAAACGCAACACTCATCCAATGTCAACATGGAAAAGGGGGATATACTGGATTTTCCGACCCGATTGGGGTAATTTGGTACACGTTTTTTCCGAATGATTCAAATTTTCCAATATCCCCATTTCCTTTCACCGTGAACCTATTGATGTACAGTAGAGTTTGCCAATGTCATGAATAAATTCGCGCAATTCCCTCCTGTCATCTGTAACTGGTGCATTTTACTTCAACATTAATTAAAGGGGCATTGAGAGATACGTATGGGAGTGCGCCCTCAATTATCCTGGAAATCAGGGGTGTTTTTTGCATCAAAGTAATACTTGGGCATATACTAACTACCATCTGAAACAGTTTATCAACATTCGCCGTTGATCATATAAAATTTCATGATTTTCTTAGTTTCGATATGATCATATCGAAACTAGGTGCTGAATTCGGAAGTTATGCTATCGTTTTTCATGCAGCCTTTCGCGGCAAATCTCAACCCGGAAGTGCCGCTATTTGCTTATTTGGCATGAAGGCGATGTCGGAATTGTATGACATTTTGGATTTGGGCTATGTTGATGATTATCTTTACGTTATTTGCTCATTTAGTATATCGATACATCTCTCAATGCCCCTTTAAGTAATGAACAAAATGTGTTACTTTTATTAATGCATTACTTTGATTTGCAGCTGTATTATCACAGGGCTCGTCACGATTTAGTACCGCTGGGATCGTTTTGATTGTAATAGCGTTGATACTACTCATTGTCGTGATCACAGTCATTACATACAGGTATGTAACAAATAGCAGTATTGTTAAAATTAAGCTTTACGCAATAATTGATGTTGATAATCAGTGCAACATGACTCAAACACGCAACACTCGGTTTGAGATCTAAGTTAAGCAATGCCAAGGAACAAGTGTACGTTAGGTCCCAGATTCTGTACTGTACTACTAGTATCGCCCGATATTGGAACACCCAGTATTGTTCGATACCGGTACAAGGTCAGTATTCCAGTATCGGCCGATACTGGCACATATAAAATGGTCCAGTATCGGCCGATACTGGAACATAATTATGTACAAGTATCGTTCAATACTGGGACAAATCTCACTGGTATCATGTGTACCAGTATCGCCCAGTATCGCTCGATACTGGTACACAATTTGGTGATCCAGTATCGACCGATACTGGAACAGTAAAATCGTACCATAACATAACAGTTGCCAGTATTGAACGATACAGGTATACCAGTATCTAGGACGTAAGTTACACTTTTCCCCATCCGATAATCGAATGCAGAAGTTTTCTTGAAATTCGATTTAGGCGAATAGAGAATAGAGAGATGGACTCACAATACAAATGTTGTGGGTTCGAGTCTCGCTGTGATCAACGAGCTGTGCTCGTGAGTAAGGTACTTTACCTTAATTACTACTCTCCACCTAGGCCTAGGTGTATCTACACTAGCAACCAAAAGTCATTGGACCCCTTTGTTCAACACATTTGTTCAACTCATAGTGAAATATTACAGTCCACATGTAATATCTGGGATGATTTTGACACCATAACCAAGTGTCCAACGACTGTTGGTTGCTAGTGTATCAGTACCAGGGTTGTTACTACACTGGTCGGCACCGGTCGGCAGTAACCGGCATTCATCTAAAACAACCAGTATTTAATATTCGAGGGAATATCAGACCAACTGGCACTAAAACGATTAATTAGTCCATTTTGTTACAAAACAGCTGTAAAAAGCCATTATTGTCATCTAAGAAGTATTTCTATTCAATTTATTGTAACATTTTGCATGCACTAAATGTTGGCTAGTGACAACCCTGATCAGTATGTTGGTAGTGTTAGTGGTAGCTTGTTCTACATACATACATTCCATATATATACATAAAGCTTTTAATAATTAAGATTTACAAAATGGATCTTATGGTCACAGGTAATTACAACAATTATAAGCACTGATAACTAGCAATTATTTATGGTGTTTATTATCGTATGACATTGCTCAGCGTAAGTGACAAAATACTATTATTTGTTGAAGCAGCAGTTCAGAACATCATGTTTCCACGCAATATTTTATCATAATAGAAATACATTGAGCATGATAAGTGCTAACAGACGGCTTAAAAGGTGAACCAAAATGGTGATTCAGGTATATTTTATTCGATGGGGGTATGTTTAGAAGAATATAATGCAAACAAGATTCTTTAAATATTTTTCGGGGAAAAGGATATACATAAAATCAAGCATAATTGCCAGCGTTTCCTTTTAGTGTGGGATGAACTGTATACGGATGACACGTTACTACGTAGCAGGTGTTACTCCCAACTCGGTATCGGTCCAGGTCTCGGTCGATAGGTCTACACACGCAAAAGTCATAAGGTTCTGTGTGCGAGCCTGGGTAACACCTATGACGTATACAGGTTAGTGACCTGTCATCATCAATATTTATGATACAAATGCATGCTTAGAAAAACTATATTTTGTTTCTGGTGGAATATTAAAGGTTTTTCTTTTTGTATTTTGCTTTTTAATCCTCCATCGAATAAAACAAACTTGACTCAACATTTTGGTTCACCTTTAACGATACACATACCTTCACCACCACCACGTACCCCCATCCCATCGGCCGAGTACTGGGACATATAAAATGTTCCAGCATCAGGCAATACTGGAACATAAGTATGTACTAGTATCATATACTGGCAACTTTTATGTTCCAGTATTGACCGATACTGGTATACCAGTATCTGGGACCTAAAGTACACATTTTCTTTTTCTTTATTGCAGGATTGCTACATCAACTCTGGATACAACACCATCGGTGATTCCAGATTCCACTAATAATGGCTTGGCTCTTACCGCAATGACTTCCACGAATTCTGGGACTCGTATACGTCAAACCCCAGACGGTGAGGATACGGCTGAAGATACTGACATACCTCGTGGTGATGTTACTTCGTCTACAGAAAATCCATATGCGGCATACGCCGCGGTGAATCCAGCTACTTTCAATATTGTGCCCTATAGTACGTATCTAAGCCCAGATGATGATAACGCCGCCGATGGCACTAACACACCTCGTGCTAATGTTCCCTTGCCTCCGTTACCTACGGAAAATCCTAACCTTACTTCCGCTTCCGCTGATGTGGACCCAACTACCATGAATATATACTATAGTGCGTATCCAACCTCAGAGGATGATAACACCACGGATGACACTAACACATCTCGTAATAAGGTTCGCTCGCCTATGCCAAATATTGACCTTACTTACGCTTACCCTGACGAGGACCCAACTACCATGAATATGGGCTATAATAAATATTTAAGCCTATATGATGATAACGCCGCGGATGTCACGAACAAACCCCGTGGTAATGTTTTCTCGCCTACGGAAAACCCTGACCTTACTTACGCTTACCCTGACGAGTACCCAACTACCATGAATACGGGCTATAGTACATGTCAAAGCCCAGATGATGATAACGCTACGAATGGCATTAACACATCTCGTTTTAATGTTTCCTCGCCTACGGAAAACCCTGACCTTACTTACGCTTACCCTGACGAGAACCCAACTACCATGAATACGGGCTATAGTACATGTCAAAGCCCAGGTGATGATAACGCTACGAATGGCATTAACACATCTCGTGTTAATGTTTCCTCGCCTACGGAAAACCCTGACCTTACTTACGCGTACCCTGACGAGAACCCAACTACCATGAATACGGGCTATAGTACATGTCAAAGCCCAGATGATGATAACGCTACGAATGGCATTAACACATCTCGTTTTAATGTTTCCTCGCCTACGGAAAACCCTGACCTTACTTACGCTTACCCTGACGAGAACCCAACTACCATGAATACGGGCTATAGTACATGTCAAAGCCCAGATGATGATAACGCTACGAATGGCATTAACACATCTCGTGTTAATGTTTCCTCGCCTACGGAAAACCCTGACCTTACTTACGCGTACCCTGACGAGAACCCAACTACCATGAATATAGGCTATAGTACGTATCTAAACCCAGAGGATGATAACGCCGCGGATGACACGAACACACCTCGTGGTAATGTTTCCTCGCCTACGGAAAACCCTGACGTTACTTATGCTTACCCTGACGAGAACATAGGCTATAGTACGTATCTAAACCAAGAGTATGATAACGCCACGGATGATGCTAACATACCTCGTGATAATGTTCCCTCGCCTAAGCCAAATCTTGAGCTGACGTACGTTTACCCTGACGAGGACCCAACTACCATGGATATGGGCTATAATAAGTATTTAAGCCTATATGATGATAACGCCGCGGATGTCACGAACATACCCCGTGGTAATGTTTCCTCGCCTACGGAAAACCCTGACCTTACTTACGCTTACCCTGACGAAGACCCAACTACCATGAATACGGGCTATAGTACGTATCTAAACCCAGAAGATGATAACGCCAAGGATGACACATCTCGTGGTAACGTTCCCTCGCCTACGGAAAATCCTGAGCTGACTCACGCTTACCCTGACGAGGAGCCCACTACCATGATTATGGGCAATAGTACGTATCTAAGCCCAGAGGATGATAACGCCACGGATAATGCTAACACGTCTCGTGGCAATATTCCCTCGCCTATGAAATATCCTGAGCTGACTTGCGCGTACGCTGACGAGGACCCAACTACCATGAATATAGGCTATAGTACGTATATAAATCCAGAGGTTGATAACGCTACGGATTACGCTAACATACCTCGTGGTAATGTTCCCTCTCATTCAGAAAACCCTGACCGTACTTACGCTGATGTAGACCCAACTTCCGTGAATATGACCCACGCTACAGAGGAAGGTACCAACCTACCACGTATTAATGTCCCCATGCCTCCACCTGTTGAATTGGACGCAGGTAGTGGTAATTTAACTAAGCGTTACTATGCCAATATTAAGTAATAATATACATATTGTGACGCTGATTTCTTCATTTAGAACGCAGGCCGTATTAGCAGTTTGATTCTGATTCCAGGCAATAGGGATATTTTCTTAACTGATATGTTTTCCGTTATAAACCGATAACTTTGATTCAGTATCTCGCTATAAAGGAGAGCGGGGCTAGTCCGCCCGATACGTGTTTCTCATCACGTGACTGTTGAAAAAGTATCAGACTGGTGTAATTTGGTTGCACCGGTCATATCAAAGTAACTATTTAAACGTCAGACCCAGATACATCTCCCATCAAGATTTATCTTGAATAATTGTTTTTGAATAATTAAAGTAAAATGATTTGTCATTAAAAATGTTGCATTAATCTAAAGACATCAAAGCGATGGTACTAACTTTTATAGCCATTCAAAAGGTAAGGGCTTTGCCTAACATATTATGCAGTTAAAAACTTCCCATTCCGTGTTTAGTAGGTAAAACATGAGATTTACAAAAAAATGACACCTGGGGCGAGTTCGCCCAAGAGTCCGCCCATGCCCTATTACACGCTAAGAAGGGGCGGACTCGCCCCAACATATATATATATAAATGGACACATATTTCATATGTTGGGGCCACGTGGCCTAATTTGTCATAGTTGTGTCTAGTTTACTTTTAATCAATCTTTACATGGAATAACTGATAGTTTCTGCAATATTTAACTTGCCTATGAAGCCGGGCGAGCTTGCCCATCATGAGGGCGAAAATGACCCGGCGTGAGTAGTGTGGGTAAGTCCGCCCTGTTGGTCATTTTCCTTACTCCTGCACTTACTAAAAGTTCTAGAGTGCTGAAACTATGGGGTATGTAGCTAATAAACGTAGCTTTCATTTGGAAGTAGGATAGCTTTCTAGGATAGCTTTCTAGTGAGTTAAAATGAGTCCGCTAGTCAAGCCTGAAAATTAGAGGGTGGACTAGCCCCGCTCTCCCCTACATTCAATTTTATATATTATGCTACTTAGACCTTGTTTATCGAATTATTTGGCTTGTATGTCAGCTTGTCACGATTTAGTTATAAAAAACGATGTGGTTAAAGTCAAAGTCAAACGCGTGTTTAATTAATAGCATAGGCCTATCGTAAAACCGCAATTACTCCTCTCTACCCAGGTGAATTTAAATGGGTACCGGCATTCTTCAGTGCTGGGAAGGTAACAGACTCGCTGTGGTGGAGGTGTAGCGAGCCTACACAGCAACATTATAAAAAGGAGTGAGTCTGGCCCTATCGCTTTGAAAGGGAGATGGGCACTCCGCTCCTGGTATTACAGGATTGACCGCCTTTACCTTAAAACCGCGTTTAAATACGTACGAGAACACGGCCCATATCGTTGCAACTAATTGTAATATAATTTTCGTTCAAAGCCATGTGTTAATGAAAGAAAATGCTTATATTATTTTGAAAGCCAGAACAGAGTCCTATATACAGGTAGTGTAGGTGTAATACCTGACGTATTTGAATAGTTCTGTTTACTACCAAGAATGGACTAAAGAATATATGTGTTGTCAAATATATAAAATATATGATATTAATCTAAGGAACATGCTTAGAAATATGCTATAATATGCTGTAAAATATGTAATAGATTTTCAATTGATCACAAATCTTAAAGTGATATGTAGCAGGGATTTGAACAAGGGATGTGATGAAGATAAAACAACTGCGATTAGGTTGCAGTTACGTAAGAGCCGCCCATCACTGTCTTTTTCAGCAACTAACCGTACAGGTCACCATGTCAGTTGCTATTTTACACAAGTGTCAAACGTTTAAAGGTGACTTCATTAGTTTTAAGTATTTAGAATTGTACATAATATCGCTTTAAGGAAGACAAATAGTTAGTCAAAGAGTCACATCATACGATATCTAGCTATAGAGGTTATCCATGTAACATATTAGCTGTTATCTTGAATTATAAGCGTGTTTAACATTTTCAGAAAGAAGACACCTGTTTCATGATAATGTAGGTCCATTTGGCAACACGGTTCATGCAGTTTATTGGACGTCATGCACCAATTCAATTGAATGTAGAATAGGCCGGGTGCGATTCCCTTTTGAAGTCAGTTGTCATGGCTACATGGATAACCTCTATCGAAAACCAACATATGTGTCGTAAAATATATAGTATATTATGATATTAATCTAAGGAACATGCTGTAAAATATGAAATCGATTTTCAATTGTTCACAAATCTTAAATTGATGTGTAGTAGGGATTTGATCAAGGGATGTGATGGAGATAAAATCTTGTCCGACGGTGAACCTGTTTAACTCTTAACTCATGAATACCCGTCGTAAAAGCCTATCTCACAGAATGTAGAATGGTGCGGTAAAATTGTTGTGTCGCTCTTTCCTGAATTTAATTATGGGTAGTCTAGAAACACCTTCAAATAATTATGGTATAAATGGCACGTCATAGCCGGCAATCATGGCCATTTGTCGTCTCCCGTTTGCGTAGAATAGTTTATGCATGACCGTGTATAGTTATAGTGTGATCGAAATAAATCCAAGGAATTAGTGAAACATACTACATTTCTACGTTGTGATTATTAGTTTATGTGTATACATGGTGGTACAAGTAGCGTCATATCAAAATGCATACTGAATACAATGCTCAAATAAAGCTTTAATAAATACTGTTATTCAAAAACGGCAGTTCTCTTTTACAAGGACAAAGAAAGGACAGCATCATGTCAATCTCTTGCCTTATGACTTGTCCTTTAGGATGAACGTGCAAACCCGTCCGATGGCCAATAGTCATATAGCCTGCTTCGATAATTGCCTAACTCATTTTTTCTAGTTCTTAGAAAACAACAAAAGTATGAAAAATGAGTTAGGCAATTATCGAAGCAGGCTGACGATATGTTGAATAACAACATGAATAGTGCAGGTGAATTCCAACGTAATCTAAACCAGACATGATTTCACGCATAACTTTATACTCTCAGAACAGGTATTAAAAGCCATGTATTAAAAGAATGTTGATTAAAAAGTAGCCTATACTACATTGGTCAAAAAGTAAGCGTTGGTTAAAAATTACTTTTAATACTGCGTTGGTTAAAGAGTAAAAATATAATTCATTTTTGGTTTATTCAACGCTGGTTAAGGCATCATAGTTTTAACCAACAATAGGTCAAAACAAGATTCCCGCCAAAGAATTTCAATGGCGGGAAAATATTTTGTGCAAATTATTAAATTGCTGGTTATTGATTAAATTTGAATAAATGTGTTGGTGAAAAATCTCTATTGCACAACGTTGGTTTAAAAGGTGGTGTGTTGCTGCGAAATCAAAACGAGGCTGGCCCTTTCTCTCTCTTTTCGACAAAATGGCAGACGGCCAAGTGGCTGCAATGCTCCGGTTGTGGGGTCTGGAGACGCTTTTAGAAGGGTTTCAAGGTACAAGATTGATTTCTTAATACTACAATTTAATAATTATGTAACTGTATGCGCTAAGCTGTACAATATTATGGCATTTGTCTATCAAGAAAGGGAGATTTAGGACACTATTGTACCTTCACTAACTACAACACTATGCATATATGGTTAAGCTTACTACGGAGCCTACCATATACCTCCTATATTGGATTTTCACTGTAGCGTGTATAGGGCAAACAAATTTCAAATCATGTTTTCTTGAATATAGAAGGCGCCTCAGCCATTTCATCTACTGCTACATGTTAATTGATTGTTATAGATACTATGTGAACCAGAATATGATGAATTTAACGTCGATATTATGTTGAAAAATAGTGATGAACATTTGCGATGCCCCTGGTCAATACAATAATAGTCTTAGTCATCAAAAGCTCAGACATAAGTATTACATTACAGTATTAAGAAATCAATCCTTCAACAACTCCGTCGTCTGCCATGATGTCGCAGCAATACTTCATAGCCATACCATAATAGAGCTACTGCCCAATGCATATTATAAAAAGAATTAAACAACAAATGGTTAAGTTTCAACCAACCCCATGTTAAATATGAAGCAGATTTAACCAACAAATGGTTTGTTTTAACCAACCCCATGTTAAATATGAAGTAGATTTAACCAACAAATGGTTAGGTTTTAACCAACCATATGTTATATATATCAAGCAGGATTAACCAACAAATGGTTAAGTTTAGCAGAATTAAACAACCAATGATTAAAAGTTTTAACCAACCACATTTTAGCACCAAAAAAAGTTTGACCAACATTTTAGCCAACCACTGTTGGTTAAAACATATTAACCAACAAATGATTAAACATTGTAACCAACCACATGTTAAAGTTTAACCAACAGCTGTTGGTTACGGTTTTAATCAACCAATTGTGTGGTTCACCTGGTAATCCACCGTTGGTTAACATTTTAATCAACAAGTTTAAAGATTTTAACCTTTGTTCTGAGAGTGTATCCAGCTACCACGAATACCAGCTGTCAAGGTCCGTGACAGTCGCCACTCGTGTATTGGCCGATTTTACAACAACTCGTCCTCCAGGTTCCCCGACTTCAAACGGACGATGGCGCTTATTATCCCTTCCAATCGTTGCCGATAATACGATAGATCGTCCGACGTAAAATGAACCCATAGGCTCAACAATACGATTTATTTTTCGCCACTCGGTATTTCATCGATCATGTTCGGTACATAATGGATATCGCTGAAAAGGGAATGGGAATGTCGTGTAGACGATAATGAAATGTTATATTGTACGTCTCATCCACGGCTATAATGTGGACGAATGTAGTGTACACTTTGACCTTTCGTTACGTTGCTATGGAAACGGCGGTGCAGTAGGGAAAGGTTTTAATTCTGCGCAGAAAATGAAAGTAACTATATGCAGGACAAGTGTTGCCATATTGTCTACATATCTCGGAGCGACTTACATCTAGAATCAAATCTAATTAATTTTCACCACACGACGGTCTTGTACATAGATCGGTCACAGAATACGTACAGAATAATAGTACTTGAGCAAGCTATTGCACAAAGAGGAACGAAAGTTCAGAATTATATCCCCATTTTTATGTCATACTCACCTTTTTGGAGATTCAAAGATGCAAACAATGTTCAAGACGGGGTTCAAGAACTAGTTGAGTATCAAATAGAAACTTTTAATGTGTCTGTAAAAACAGAATGTGGCCAAATGGAGCGCTTTCGTTCTTTTGGAATGATTCTTTCTTAAACTGCCAGTTGATTAATTACTTTAATATCAAATGCGATTTATTAAATGTTGCCAATACCTCGGTTTGGCCGCGATATTGGGCTACTTTTGACTTATTTACGGCTTTTCTCAAGAATATCATGAACATTTTCAGATGAATAACTCTAGTGAGCACATTTAACAATTACAGTTTTAAGTGCTTTAAACCCTATATGTACATGGATGTAAGGAATCTTTTGACCAATTCTGACAGTAATCAAACATTTCCTGATATAGCAGAAGCATTTTGAATGAAAGTAGTGACAATTTACATTTTGACCCCTAGTGACCCCAAATATTTGTTGATTGTAAAAACCGAACTATTATATATGCGTACGGTCATAAGGAATATGTTGACCGATTTTGACGATCCTAGGTCATTTCACTAAGTTGGAAATGCATTTTAAGTGAAAATCACGTTTTGACCCCTTGTGATCCCCCTGTGACCTTTGACCCCAAACTGTGAGGTCCTGTAATGAAGGTCTGGTAGGGGTCCTACTGACCAAATATGGTGATTGTAGCATGTAAACTGTAGGAGAAGAAGCATTTTGTAGATATTGCCAGAAGATGATGATGATGATGATGATGATGATGATGATGATGATGATGATGATGATGAGGAAAGAAACGGTAGAGATAGAGTACCTCGATTTTTGAAAAAATCAAGGTAAATATGGAATCCTTTCTCACGAACCTGGAAATTAGACTTTAATATTGATAAATCTAAGGTATTGGTGATAGGCAAACGTACAGATAAAACTAAACTCTGGAAACTAGGCAATCTATCGATTTCCGAGTGCGATCACTAGAAATTTGTCAGATCACACTCATGTCAATGAAGTTATTAAGAAAGGCAACAGGTTGATCGCGTATATAGGTTTTCCCAGTTAGTTTAACACTTTTTTCATTATATTTCATATCTCGTTAAGTTAGAATTCGTCCCCAAAATCTGACTTACGCATTTTGTTAGATAAATTTCGTCAATGAGCATTATATTTCAAAGTATGACCATTTCATTTAATTCATTGGTCATTTCTTTTCGTCAAGGAAGAATTGAATTCGTATCACCTGATGGGTAGCGGGTCTATGCACAAATATAATTCGTCTTTGTTCATTATTTTTAATACTTTTATCACATATATTCGTCAGGTGTTAGAAGAATAGGCGTACATATTATTGCAGGTTAGATTTGAACCACCGACATGAGTTCTTTTGCCTTGTTGATTCAGATCCGAACAGACCTACATTTCATATCAGCGAACAAGAAAGAAAGAAAGAGAGAAAGAATAAATAAATATATAATGTATATAAAACGTATAGGCCTATAGCTGGATTTGACATGCTTCTAGGCAGGGCGTTCCACATGGGACGAAATAAAGTGAACTGAATATGAAACTATTTGATCAAAGACGAAATAAATGTATACATTAGTAGGTTACCGCTTTATCAGATGAAATGGAAGTGTGTTAGGACGAAATAAAATGAACATTAAATGAAATTCATTGCGCAAAATATGAATATACTTGACCAAAGACGAAATTTACTTTAACAAATGCAACCTTCAAAATTTGGGGACGAATTCAAACTTAACGAGATATGAAATATAATGAATAAAGTGTTAAACTAACTGGGAAAACCTATATTAAATCGATTGTTGATAGTCATGATAATTTCAATAGGATTCACTATGGTAACATTCTTTGGTAATCCTTAGCGCTTCCCTCTATTAACTATGCATCAGGGATGTGCCACTGAGCTTGCCGATCGGGTCCACTATTAAATTGAAGTTAGTCAGCATAGAATTGGTGGCGCTATACCGATAAGGCGTGATTTTAGCAGACGATGGTAGATACGAACGGTCGTTAATTTTGAATTTCCATTATTTTCAATGTAACAATGGATTTTGCCCGGGCTTTTGATTATATGACCCCATAAAATCACACGTTGGAACTAAATTATTTCATCCAAAAACCGCTGGAGTTGGATAACCAACCCCAGTGTCAGTATCATTTTTTGACAGCAAGCTGTGTGTAAATCTACCGCGTGCACAGCGCCACCAATTCTATGCTGACTAATACGCCGGTCACCGACGCATTCCAGACGATAATCATAATTTATTCAAATATTCAAAAGGACCATTTTCGCTACGTACGTTAGTATACGACTTTCCTATCCCAAAATTAATAGTATCCCTGATGCATGCTCAGTATGGACCTGTGGTAGCAAGGCTGATAGCAATAAAGTAGAGAACTTGCAGCTACAAATGGCAAGATATAACTTGAAGGCACCCCGTAACACTCCGGGCGTAGCCCTCTATGGCGACTTGGGGTGGAACCCCATCGCCTCCCTGCAAGATGTTCATAGAATTAAGTATCTTGCACGACTCTCTAATCTAGAGATGCACCGTTGGCCAACACTTATGTTAAACGCTCTAATGAATCTAAACTGCGACATGGACCATATCAGGTACAAATGGTTGTTTGGTGTCACAGTTTGGGGTCAAAGGTCACAGGGTGGTCACTAGGGGCCAAAGCGTGATTTTCACTTAAAATGCATTTGCAATTTAGTGAAATGACCTAGGATCGTCAAAATTGGTCAACATATTTCTTATGACCGTACGCATATACTATAGGTAGGTTTTTAAAATCAGAAATTATTTGGGGTCACTAGGGGTCAAAATTTTGATTTTCTAACCATATCACTTAAAATGCTTCTTGTCTCAGAGGAAATGGCTCATGAATGTCAGAATTGGTCAAAAGATTCCTTGGGTCCATGCACATACAGCGATCTCAGCGATTAAAATTGACGTGTCATGCGGGGTCACTAGAGGTAATTGACCTATACAGTGGTAAAACGTGAGATATGCTCTGATTGGGACCGAGTTTGTTGCATCTTGTTTGAATTGATAAGCCAAGAAAATAAGTCAATTATATTGACCAGGTCAAAGGTCAAGAAGGGGTCAGTATGGGTCATTGAACTTTACAGGGGTAAAAGTTAAGACATGATCCGATTTGGACCGGGTTTGTTGCATCTTGTTTAGATTGATGAGCCAAGAAAATAAGTCAATCATATTGACCAAGTCAAAAGTCAAGAAGGGGTCAATAGGGGTCATTGAACTTTACAGGGGTAAAAGTTAAGACATGATCCGATTTGGACCGGGTTTGTTGCATCTTGTTTGGTTTGATGAGCCAAGAAAATAAGTCAATCATATTGAAAATATTGTCACGAAAATCAACGCAAGAACAAATTACCATTATCAGTTTCCCTCAGTTAATAAAGAAAGATAATAACATTCTTATTTTAACAAGGAAACGAACATAAATGATTCTACGAAGTCGAATTTTAAGTTCAAAATCCGACACCGCAAAAAGTTATTTTTCACGCAAACGCGCCATTTTGAACTATTCGGCAAAAGTTCGTAAATTCAATCTTGATGAATTACGTTTTCTCAGAAACCCCCTCCCCTTCCCATCTCCACCACAACCCCCTCCCCTCCTATACTCCCTATCCTCCCTATTCTATACGATTTTGTGTTTGTTTAAACTAATTTACCAGTCGTTTTGCGTTTATCAAAAATCGACACGTCAAAACACTCATTGATATACAAAAAACGACACGTAAAAACACAAATTGCTATACAAAACAACACATATAAACACAAATTGATATATAAAAAATAGGTAAAACACATATTAATGTACAAAAAAACGATACATATAAACACAAATTGATATACAAAAAAAGAGGTATAAAACACAAATTATTATTTTAAAAAAACCACATGTAAAACACAAATTGATATACAAAAACAATGTTAATTTTGACCCAAACGGCGTGCCATATAGTCGTGTAGTATTTGTCCTCCCCAATAGGAATACCGCTGTTGGCACAATTAAAATGTGTGCTAAGTACCCCAATTAAGCAAAACAAAACAACAGTCCCTAAACTTAGGTATAGCGTATGCCAAAGGTAGCATCACTGTCCATTAAAATGACAGTCATTTCGGAGTCGATTCCTTTATCCGTTGTTTACGTTTTGGAAAGACGCTATTGAAATGGACTGTAGGGTTGCCCTTTCATAGCTTTGGAATCACGCATATTGGCTGAACAAGTTTTAAGTGAAATCGAAATACCTGAAATCATACAATGACGCCTAATATGTCAACAGCATCGTTACCAAAAGGAAATTGAATAAGGGTGTTGCTGTTTTGAATCCACAATAGTTCTTGTTGTAGGATAACAAAAATCCACCTGTTGGCCTATGTATTTTTTAACGTGATATAACTTCGCTTGGTTTTGTTTGGTATTTTGTGTATAAAAAGAGTGATCATAGAAATCAATCTGGTAACCCCACAAAGAGTCTGATGGGCCACAATCTATCTATTCTATGGTTCAAGTGCAACTCAGAAAACATGAAAATACGCATAATAGCAACTTGTCAAGGGAACAACTTTCATCCTACATTTTGGAAAATATTGTATCTGGCACCCAAAGTATTGATTTATGGGGACATTTGAGTGGGTCACCCACGTTCAGGGCTTTGTGGCTGCAATTCCTAGGTAATGTGAACAGAATAAATAAATTGAAATCTAAAGAATAAGTCTATAGGGCGATTGCACGAAGGGTCATTAGTTCAAACTGTCCTCCAGAACAACTCATGCATGCATGTAGTACAATACCAATCACCTGTTTACTGATATTGATCCAAGTGATTAGTATTGTACTCCATACATGCATGAGTTTTTCTGGAAGACAGTTTGAACTAATGACCTTCCGTGCAATCGTCCTATAGGCATTATTTTGTTATGTGTATTTTATTGCATCTTAGTTGTTAGTGTTGAGTAGGTCTACAAAAATACTACGGTAACTGTATAAAAGTTGTAAACAAATACATGTTAAAATGGTAGTTAAAGGCATATTGTGCGATCTTTTCCATGGCACGCCCTCTATCCTTGATTAACTTTGAATTCTTGCAGATTTACATTTCTGATCATAAATCATGAACACGTTCTGAGTTACAGGGTGATACGATTCCTGATTACTTGCAAATCATGATTTTAGAGTGAATTTAAAATGAAAATAAACTGTACTGTGGCAGGACAATCTATTTTCAACCTCTTTAAACCATGATTTTGAATTAATTTGGAATCGTATCGCTCTGTAACTCAGAATATATTTATGATTTATGATCAGAAATGTAGATCTGCAAGAAAATCTGCTTTAAAAAAATCAAGGATAGAGGGCGTCGCATGGAAAAGATCGTTGTAGATACCACACCTCCAAATAAATGTGTGCAAGCGCCCATTACTATCGGTGTTTTTAATTTAAGATAGACCCCACCTCTAACCATTAATTTAAATGTACAGAAAAGGTATACAGTAACAGTGCCCTTAATATGAAAGAAATGTGTGTTATTTGTGATTTGTAGCCTATAAATACCTGATTTATTCACAATTTAGCTTAACATATTGGCTTTCAAATGACACCTCAACCATAGCTCTACCATATTTAGTTGCTGAATTATTAGAGGGAGATGCATATAATTCGTCACCAAAAATGCAACGCCACCACCCTTATTGGGTGGCGAGTTCAAAACACATGGCCATAAAGCCTTTTGAAATATAGTGGGTGGCACAAAAGGTCTTCTATATTTGAGGGTTTCTTATCAGCTCAATTAAATGGGTTTAATCACCTCAAAAGATTACCCATGGGGAAGCACGCCCTCTCCTGATATATTTCAAAATAGCTTAGGCATTGCTCAAAGAAGATTTTAAGGATATCCCACCATGAATTGCGGGAGCACCAGCCAACTAAGGCTTTTCACATGATGCATTTGTGGAGCTCTTAAGTTTTAGAAATTAAAGAAAGGAACACTGAGAACTAATTTATTAATCGATGTAAACTAAAATCTAAGAGCTCCAACGATGAGAGCGCGCCACACAGTAATAAAAAGTAATACATAATAAATTTACACAACAGTTACAAAATGTTTAAAAATACGAACGAATTGTAGCACAAAGTGTTATATAATTTAAAAACCCAGTAGGCCAGGAGGTGAACTAATCTTTAGGGAAAAGGTGAGTTTTAAGAAGGTTTCATGAAAGTGTTCACACTGTATACTTCACGAAGAGACCTATAGGTAAGATATTCCATAAATTGGGTCCTAAAACAGAAACACTTTTATCCGCATTGGTTCTTTTGGTGGAAGGGGTCACAAGACGAGTTGTATCTTGAGTTGATCTAAGTCCAGTATGCTCTGGCGTATACCTTTTATATAGATGTATTTTGATATATTCTACTGAACTGCGGAAGGAAGGAATCCAAGTTACCACTATACTTAGGGAAGACGTCAAAACTCGACCGCCCGTTGACCGCCGGTTACGGGCGGTTCCGCCCGGTTCTTTCAGGTCCAATGTTTTACTGGTATATGAATATTCGCGCATGCAACACTGAACAACCGCCGGTTGACTTAATGCTGTAACCGGACCAATTTACACTATCAATCTGTTACTTTGCGGTCATAATAGCTCTCTCTCTATAATCGTTCTATACAAAAAACACATTCATAGACTGTCGGTAATGATTTTAAAAAGTTAAATGAGCTATAAACAGATTGAAAAAGCCAACCCCAGCGAAAATCAATAGCTGTATTGTACTGGTTGTCAACTGAGCCCATTACTTCAAGATTTTATTGCTCACGCGTGTGGCGAGGCACTATCAACCGGTCGTGTTCACCAGAGTGTAACTATTTGACCTCATTATGTGTGTATATTATAACAGACGACACGTTTTGTGAGAACCGGGCGGAACCGGCGGTTGCCTGGCGGTCGAGTTTTGACGTGATCCCTTAGATGTAGACAACATCTATATATTACTGATATTGTGCTATCTTTATTTTGATAGTTCGTACCACTTTTGTTTTTATATTTGATCCCTGATGAAGGGTGGTATATCCATTTTGTGTTGTATTGGTTCAGAATTTGTTACCAAAAACTGAATTTGCTACGTTTGCAGTAGGGGAATATGGGGCAACTGGTCCTATGGGGCAACTGGTCCGAAATGAAGGATTTTGTAATTGGGTTGTTTTTTTAGAAAATCTGTTTTATTTTTTTATTTAGTGACCCAAAAGAGCGAAAAAGTACCAAAAAGTGCCAAAAATGTGATTTTCATGATTTTGGAGGTAAAAAATCACATTCTTTGGCACTTTTTGGTCGATAACTCAAAAAATAATAATGATTTTCAAAAACAAACAAAACTATTGCTAGGGAATTGTATTAGGAATATAATAGAACTAGTATGACAACATTTGACAAAATATATTTTGAGTTATCTTTGCAGAACCTGAAATGGGTCAAAAAACGTGTTTTTTATCATTTTGTCCAACATGGTTGGATTCATTGAACCCTTTTCTGCAAAAAAAATGTATACTTTTATATAGATTAAATGAATAATGAAGAAGTTACGGCAGTTTACGTAGGCTATACCTGAAGGTGCATACCCCCCTGAACACTACTAAATAGAGGCCCATAGGGATATGTACAAAATTAGTGACATAAACCCCTACTTTAGACCACTACATTTTGAAATGGGACCTTTTAGAGGGAATTTTGCTTGAAGATGATTATTTTTCTCTCCATTTCGTTCATAAAAGCCGTAGTGCAACGTTGGCATTTGTATCTACAACAATCAAAACCTTCACTCAACCATTCAATTCAGGCTCTTCAACACCAATCGAAACCTGCTGTGTAAAGTTAGGCATGCACTTTAACATCAAAAACAAACCATTAGTTTGCAGGCTTTTCCTTGACCTCAAATCATAACATTCAGTGAAAACTTCTTCATGCGCTTCAACAACAACAATAAAAACATTGTCTTTAAAGTTGAGCATTTGTTTCAACATTCATGAAAACCTTCAATATAAAGTTAGTCATACACATCATTCATGAAAACCTTCAATGTAAAATTAGCCATACATATCATTCATGAAAACCTTCCATGTAAAGTTAGTCATACATATCATTCATGAAAACCTTCATTGTAAAGTTAGCCATACACATCATTCATGAAAACCTTCATTGTAAAGTTAGTCATGCACGTCATTCATGAAAACCTTCAATGTAAAGTTAGTCATACATTTTATTCATGAAAACCTTCACTGTTAAGTTAGTCATACACTTCATTCATGAAAACCTTCAATGTAAAGCTAGTCATACACATCATTCATGAAAACCTTCAATGTAAAGCTAGTCATACACATCATTCATGAAAACCTTCAATGTAAAGTAAGTCATACACATCATTCATGAAAACCTTCAATGTAAAGCTAGTCATACACTTCATTCATGAAAACCTTCAATGTAAAGCTATTGACAAAATATATTTTGAGTTATTTTTGCAGAACCTGAAATGGGTCAAAAAACGTGTTTTTTATAATTTTGTCCAACATGGTTGGATTCATTGAACCCTTTTCTGCAAAAAAAATCTATACTTTAATATAGATTAAAGGGACATTAAGTGGTGTTGAAAAGTTTAAATGTTTAAAAGTTTACTTCAGAATTCAAGATGAACATTAAAAATCGCCATTATTGTTGTTTCTACTAACAAAAAACACAGCAAAACTAGATTAAAACAATATCATCGCTATTTATTGAAAAACGCCCTCTATGCAAATATGGTTCGCGTTATGTATCACGCGTACTGCAGGGGGATACTGTCGGACGTAAAATGCTGGTCCCGCGGGACCAGCATTTTTTGAATCGACGTTTTCTTGTACAAAGAGAGCTGATTTTTCTTAATCCTTATAGGTGTAAGTTCATACATGTAATACAATTATAAAAATAAACTAATCTCAGTTTTTATCATAATTGAGGGCGCTGCCTCCAACACATCTCTTAGTGTCCCTTTAAATGGATAATGATGAAGTTATGGCAGTTTACGTAGGCTATACCTGAAGGTGCACAGCCCCCTGAACACTACTAAATAGAGGCCCATAGGGATATGTACAAAATTAGTGACATAATCCCCTACTTTAGACCACTACATTTTGAAATGGGACCTTTTAGAGGGAATTTTGCTTGAAGATGATTACTTTTTCTCTCCATTTCGTTCATAAAAGCCGTAGTGCAACGTTGGCATTTGTATCTACAACAATCAAAACCTTCACTCAACCATTCAATTCAGGCTCTTCAACACCAATCGAAACCTGCTGTGTAAAGTTAGGCATGCACTTCAACATCAAAAACAAACCATTAGTCTTTTCCTTGACCTCAAATCATAACATTCAGTGAAAACTTCTTCATGCGCTTCAACAACAATAAAAACATTGTCTTTAAATTTGAGCATTTGTTTCAACATTCATGAAAACCTTCAATATAAAGTTAGTCATACACATCATTCATGAAAACCTTCAATGTAAAATTAGTCATACATATCATTCATGAAAACCTTCAATGTAAAGTTAGTCATACATATCATTCATGAAAACCTTCAATGTAAAGTTAGTCATACACTTCATTCATGAAAACTTTCAATGTAAAGTTAGGCATGCACTTCAATCATGAAAACCTTCAGTGTAAAGTTAGTCATACACATCATTCATGACAACCTTCAATGTTTAGTTAGTCATACATTTTATTCATGAAAACCTTCAATGTTAAGTTAGTCATACACTTCATTCATAAAAACCTTCAATGTAAAGTTATGCATGCACTTCATGCATAAAAACCTTCAATGTTTAGTTAGTCATACACATCATTCATGAAAACCTTCAATGTGAAGTTAGCCATACACATCATTCATGAAAACCTTCAATGTGAAGTTAGCCATACACATCATTCATGAAAACCTTCAATGTAAAGTTAGACATACACAGCCATTAGTTTGCAGGCTTTTCCTTGACCTCAAATCATAACATTCAGTGAAAACTTCTTCATGCGCTTCAACAACAACAATAAAAACATTGTCTAAAAATTAGTGACATAAACCCCTATTTTAGACCACTACATTTTGAAATGGGACCTTTTAGAGTGAATTTTGCTTGAAGATGATTACTTTTTCTCTCCATTTCGTTCATAAAAGCCGTAGTGCAACGTTGGCATTTGTATCTACAACAATCAAAACCTTCACTCAACCATTCAATTCAGGCTCTTCAACACCAATCGAAACCTGCTGTGTAAAGTTAGGCATGCACTTCAACATCAAAAACAAACCATTAGTTTGCAGGCTTTTCCTTGACCTCAAATCATAACATTCAGTGAAAACTTCTTCATGCGCTTCAACAACAACAATAAAAACATTGTCTTTAAAGTTGAGCATTTGTTTCAACATTCATGAAAACCTTCAATATAAAGTTAGTCATACAGGCTGTAACAAAAAAAGTTATACAGTTTTGAAAAAAATATTAAAAATATCTCCCGTAGAAATTCTGTTTCGAATTTTAATGGTATGCAAGGGGAATTTTCTTAGCTTTCGAATAAGCTTTGTTTCATGATCGATGTTCGGTAAGCAGAGATATGATCAATTGTCTAAAGTAGTCATGAAATCACCTGGGCCACTTTGGTTTAATCAATGGCAAAACCACTGGGATGAATATGCATGGAATCGAACCAGGAACATAGCAGTAGAGCGATCTTGTTAGACAACAATGGTTCGTTTCAAGTGGTTAAAAGTATTACAAAGAAGGTTAGGTCTTTAAAAATATTATTTATTTATTTTATGAATTTATTTATTCAAATGAAATAAAAACTATTTGAAAAAGAATTATATTGTTCTCTTTAATGCTCCTTGCATGATACCCTAACCATTGAATTCATACAAGCAAGATTGTATGATATTATTGTGAAAGTGGCCCAACCCGATTTCTAGACGACTTAGTAGATTGGTCATAAATTGTAAACGCAAGTAGTTAAAAAGACCAAATAAAATGATTCTGGTAGCCAAAACGGAACTTAACATAGAGTGTAAGAGATTTTGACATTGCAAGATTTTAACATTGAACTAAAAATAAAATTGCGATTGTATAACTTTTTTGTTACAGTCTGTACACATCATTCATGAAAACCTTCAATGTAAACTTTGTCATACGCTTCATTCATGAAAACCTTTAATGTCAAGTTAGTCGTACACATCATTCATAAAAATATTCAATGTAAAGTTAGTCATACACTTCATTCATGAAAACCTTCAATGTGAAGTTAGCCATACACATCATTCATGAACACCTTCAATGTGAAGTTAGGCATACACCTCATTCATTAAAATTTTCAATGTTAAGTAAGTCATACACTTCATGCATAAAAACCTTCCATGTAAAGTTAGGCATACACATCATTCATAAAAATATTCAATGTAAAGTTAGTCATACACTTCATTCATGAAAAACTTCAATGTTAAGTTAGGCATACACTTCATGCACAAAACCTTCCATGTAAAGTTAGGCATACGCTTCATTCATGAAAACCTTCAGTGTAAAGTAAGTCATACACATCATTCATGAAAACCTTCAATGTAAACTTAGTCATACACTTCATGCATAAAAACCTTTCATGTAAAGTTAGGCATGCGTGCACTTCATGCATAAAAACCTTTAACGCAAAGTTAGGCATGCAATTCATTCCTGAAAACCTTCAATGTAAGGTTAGTCATGCATTTCATTCACCAAAAAACCTTCAATGTAAACTTGGTCATACACTTCTGTTAGACCTGAACTTCGGTTTAACGCCCAAGTTCAAATTATACCGCATGAGTAAGGTACTATTCATTCAACGCCGAATGTCAACAATCATACAAATCAGACTTATCTTATTTCAATTTTAATTCACCACTTCCTTCGTCGATTCTCTTCAGGTCATCAACATGATATGTACATGTACATTTGATTTCATTCATAAATATTAAATCATAAAGTTCATACCAAATTATAACATTCCATTAAAAGTTAATTCCGTTATATCTGTATGTGGATGGCTTCTCAGAAGCGTAGCGAGCCATAGCTATGGTGCGTTGCTTGGTTACACATCATCCATTATATGGATGGCTTATCCCCACAAGAAGCGTAGCGAGCCATAACTAGGATATGCTGCTTGGTTAAGCATCAGTCACCATCAGCCAAACATCGGGATGGATTAGTAACGGTTGGTAATTGAGCCACAATACGGTAACAGCATGTATCACTATCAGCCAACGTACTGTACCAATAAATTGAAATCAAAACCTTGCAAATAATATTTTGTATTTGCGAATAAAATTTGTATCCATCTTGGATACAAGTTCAACAAATAATTCTTTTGAGGCCGTACTAAAGACTAAAGATTAATCCCTGACATTCAACTGATGTAATAGGAAATATTGTGGTTATATTTTCACCACATGAATTCATTTCAACATATCATAAATCTTATTTATTTCGCGGGAGAAATCATGATTGTATGCTAATTTGCATAACGTTACATAATACCAGCGAGTTCATGAGTTCGCCCGCTTTCAATACATTGTTGAAACATATATAATATTGGGTGGGGAAAATCATGATTATTATGCTAATTTGCATAATGCCACGTAATACCAAGAAGTCATGATTTTGACCTTTATTCCCAGTACTCATTTCATAAGGATAAAATTGTAAACAAAATATATTTATACATTTAGGACATAATAAAATGTGCGGAAAGAAACCTACTATTATCCCATTTCAGTTCTATTCCAAAATAAATCAAAAGAGTATTGTTTTCGTTTCCTCATCCAAAACTTCATTACTCATGATGAGACAAACTAAACTAATACGGACATTTTTTTTCTTCTTAATTTTTTTTCTTAATTTTCACGAGTACACTTAACGGAATATCCGTAATTTTCACGGAGTTAGATTTTGATACTCGAATTGATACTCGACTTGAGTATATACGGTTGGGACCGTGTAATATCATGAAATGAAAATTAGACGTATCTCATTGAACCAATATAGCACGCATACGCCTATAAATGAAAATGGTGCACATTTTATTTACACTTATTTACAAACTTACGTTAAGATTCCCGGATATGATGTCCTTTACTCCCGCACCCGACGGCATGATAACACTACTTGAGTTGAGTCATGACGGTCGTCCATTTTAACAGTATAACGCCGACTGAAAAGTATAGGATACATTCTACGCAATATATTGCATTGATGCCACAGAATTACCTAAACGATGGGTTGCAATACGCAAACTTTCCCCCATGAAGCAACGTAAATCTGGCTCAGAATCCCTGAGCTTTACCCTGATAGAGATGCTGGTATTTCGTCAGCAACCAAAAGATATCCGTTCAATCAGGACATCATACCAGGGAATGATTTTATTAGCCACGCCAGACGAATACAAATATTTCGTATAGCGCGGGAAAATGTATTCACGTGTTATAAAGCAAGCCATAAAGCCCGCCAGCTGTCGTTATTCGCGCCAGCTATCGTTATGTGCGCCAGCTAGTGCCGCACCTAGCATGCCTAATCAAAATAGTAATAATCTCCAAGATCCACGTAACAACTTCATTAATTTTATGAAAACCTTCAATGTAAAGTTAGGCATACACTTCATGCATAAAAACCTTAAGTGCAAAGTTAGGCATGCATGCACTTCATGCATAAAAACCTTCCATGTAAAGTTAACATTGAAGGTGTGAAGTGTATGACTAACTCACAAATTAGGCGTTACGGTCTTCTGCTGGGTTTTTGTAAGTCATAAAATATAATGTTACCTTCTTTGCAATTTAAAATAGGAATCAGTTAGTTGTTTGCTGATTTTAAGGTTTTTTACATGAAGCCTTCCTTCGACATGGCCCCCATTTTGCTGAAGACATGTGTGTGCCCTGTCCAACATGTTGCGAACAGCTCGTCTAACCATTTTGGTTACGGCGTAGGGATGGCACTTCGGCTCTGACTACGGCGGGCCTCCACAGTAGTATCTACTACTGATAGCATTTGCGCGTTTACAATGCGATCTACATACTGATAACATGTATACGTACGCGATGCTATCTACTACTGATAACATTGGCACGTTGTAATAGGCTACAATTAGTACTACCGATAGCATTTACACGTTTGTAATAAACTTATAGCAATAACAGTAACACGTGTGTAATGCTGTCTACTACTGATACTACCTGATAGCATTGCATGTTTGTAATGCTATCTACTGCTGACAACATCGTACGTTTGTGATGCGTTTTACTACTGATAACATTAATTACACGTTTGCAATGCTATCTACTGCTGTTAGCATTTACACGTACACTCTTGTGAAGTTGTGATGCTACAATTAATAGCATGTACACGTCAGTGATGCTATCTACCACTAATAATAATAATAATTAATAAAACTATTAATAATGTTTTAAGCCATAGGCACCAAAAAGGCCTCAGTGTAAATGTTGATGAGTCGACGTTTTTCTAACTTTGGTACGCTGACGCTAGACGTGCTAACATCTTTGATCAACTCATTCCGCACCCATTCCTATTCAGAATCCTGGAAATAACAGTCATATAGCAACATGTAAATATTAATATTGAAACATGTAGGGGAAGGTGGGGTAATGGCAGACGCGGGGTAATCGCGGGCACTGCTACAACTGATAAGTGGCGATAGAGGGCACTATTTAACTATCGTACGCTGTATATGTTACGAATTACGGCACTAAGCTTGCGCAGCGGCAGATTGAAGGGCTCATCTGCTTTATTTTCTCAACAATTTCAAAAATCAGGTAAGTGACTCTTTGACTTTTTGGTGCCTATGGCTTAAAACGATTATAATATACTTATGCAACGTAGGCCAGAGATTTAGTTTATTTTAATTTTAATGTAGGCCTAGGCCTATATTGAATACTTTTAAAGATCGTTGTGGACACATTAACGTGTATAATGCTTGATAAAGAAATACATTATACAAGATTTTTGGGTACAAAATGGCGTCGTCCGCCATTGCCCCCAAGGCGCGGAGTAATGTCGGACGACGCCATTTTGTTTATTGCGTCGTAGCTTCGAATTTCAAAATGATGAGTTGATAAAAACTTGATAAAATGTAGAACCTTCACAGTGCTTTGTATTTACATTATTTTTTATTGTTATATGACGTATTATATGTGTGTTATACCTCTCTGACAAAATGTGTCCGCCATTACCCCACCTTCTCCTAAAGCAAACCAACCAATACGACACAATGAAGATTAATGTTATTTTATTTTGATTAGTTTGACGTTCCATATCTTTCTGTTGACGGGAATTATCCACGTCTTCTTTATTTAATCAAAACCTTCAGTGTAAAGTTAGGCATTTCTACGTCAATCAAAACTGTCAGTGTGAAGTTAGGCATTTGTATCTACGCCAATCAAACTCTCAGTGTAAAGTTAGGCATTTATATATACGCCAATCAAACTTTTCAGTTTTATCTACCCAGTCATAACGTTTCATTGTAAAGTTAGGCATTTGTATCTACGCCAATCAAACTCTCAGTGTAAAGTTAGGCATTTATATATACGCCAATCAAACTTTTCAGTTTTATCTACCCAGTCATAACGTTTCATTGTAAAGTTAGACATTTGTATCTACGCCAATCAAAACTTTCATTGTAAAGTTGGCATTTGTAATCAAAACCTTAGTGATAAATTAGGTATTTGTTACACCAATTAATCAAACCATTTATTGTAAGGTTAGGCATTTGTATCTACGCCAATCAAACCTTTCATTGTAAAGTTAGGCATTTGTATCTAAATACGTCAATCAACAGTGAAAAGTTTAGCATTCATGTATTTACGCCAATCAGAACTTTCAGTGTAAACTGTAAAGTAAGGTATTTTGAAATGCGCAGAAGGGTATTATAACAGTGTCGGGCCTCTATCCTATTTTGAGTAATATCATTGTAAAAATATCAAAAGATTGATCCAATTATGCTTGTATGTCTGACGTATTCAACCATTATAAGGCCTAACAAAAAAGAGGTTTGTTTGCCCAAACACGACCGACCCATAATATCTCAAAATCCCATGCCTTTTTTTAGATTTTTTTTTTAGATTATTTTTTTTAAAATAATGTTTTATGTTGACAAATATATGTATTGAATTATATTTTTTGTAAGTGTATGGGTCGTTCTTTAAAAGTTCCCATTGAAGATATGCAGTGGTATACTTAAGGAACTCAGTTACATTAGCCGCATTTACAGTGGCGTAACTAGAGGGGTGGCATTTTCACGCCTGCCAGAAGGCCCATTTTCAACAAAGGCAACTATATTCAAAACTAATTTTGACCGTATATTGGTTCACATTGATTAGGTTACTTAAAAATTGCAAGGGGTACCCCCCCCCCCCCTCCCCTCCACATAACACCAACCCGCACCCCTCCCTAGGGTGTTTTTTATTTTTACTATAAAAGGCTAACTCTTCGGAAAATTGACCATGTTGCGTTTGTGGTGGTGCTATTTTCACAATTTCTTGAAACTTTAACCAATTGGAGGTAGGCCTACTCGTTGTTGATAATAGAAGTTATTACACCTCATAAATATTCATGAACTAATCATGCCAATTCATATCAAACGTACTATTTCCCTATAACCTCATCCCCAGAGTCACAGTGAGGTGTAATAAAACAAAACTACATGGTATGATCGGGGCAATAGGGCACACTATTTTCCCTCGATAGTGGCTACGAGCCCAGTCACCCCGAACCCGAAGCCAGTACTTCGGGGAAATAGTGTGCTCTATTTCCCCTCTACATCGATGTAGTAAAGGGGTCAAAAAAAGTAAGCCCCCCCCCCCCCACCTAAAATTAGATTACTTCTGTTTACATAACTTCACACGCAATTAAACGTTTTGAAAAATTGAAACGATTATGAAAAGAGAAAACGCTTGGCTACCAATAGGCCTAGAAAGTTTTACATTATCGATATCATATTTACATTTCCCAATACACCCCTATTTCCTCAAAATGATGTTTTCAGAAAAAGTGGCACTTACTTGTTCTGGATTTTGGCAAATTTCATGTTAACGGAAACATCATTTTGGGGATATTTGACTTTTTGGGGAAAAGTAAACATGATATTGAAAATGGGAAACTTTGTACGGATAGCTAAGCGTTTTTGCTTTTCAGAAAAGTTTCAATTTTTAAAACGTCTAATTGTATTGGGTGTTACGCAAACAAAATTGTATAGGATTTTTTTAAATTTCCACTGTTTCTGAGAACATCGTTTTGGGAAAATTAGACAATTTTGGGAAAAGTAAATATAATATCGAACAGGAGAAACTTTCTGTTTTAAAATTAAATTTTTAAAATTAAGTTTTTAAATTTCTCAAAACGAATAATTCTGTGCGGAGTTATGCAAACAAACTTGGTCTAATTTTCGTACAAAAAAATCACGAGAGAGACCTTTTAAATTTACTGGTATGGACCAAGTGCCACTTTTTCTGAAAACATCATTTTGGGGAAATGTGACTGTTTTGGGAAAAGTAAACAGGATATCGAAAATGTAAAACTTTCTTTTGGTAGCAAAGCGTTTTCTCCTTTCATAATCGTTTCAACTTTTTGAAACGTCTAATTGTGTGTGACGTTATGTAAACAAAAGTAATCTAATTTTAGGGGGGGGGGGACTTACTTTTTTTGACCCCTTTATTTATATACTACCACGCTGCCAGAGTCTGGAGATGTGTTCGAACTCGTAATAGTTTTATTGAACTCTTTCGAGGCTGCGTGTTGTCGAAGAATCGCGTACAACAATTAAAAACGTACCTTGTCTAGATTTTTATCAATAGTAGTAAACCAATTATCTCGTACATCTCAAATTAAAGTTAGAATTAGAGGGAAGAGATTACTTCATAATTTCATAATTTGATATAGGGGAGAGCGGGAGTGTACGCCCTATGGGCAGGTTCGCCCAGCACGTGATTCTAATCTTTGCGGCCACTGGTTGAATTTGGCGAACACACAGATAAAGTAGTGTGTTGCAAGCCTCCCACATTAACGTGAACAACATTGATCAAATCAAATATTCCGCCATTGCAGAAATGGCTTGATGTCGGATCATTGACCACTCGTACAACCACCAAACACAAGCAAAAACTTACATTTTTAGCCTAGTTTTGCACCCAAAAAAATTGCTGTTGAATTAATTTCATACTGTAGGCCTATTACACATAATAATATGTTGCAATAGACATTCTTATTTATTTAGTTGCCATTTTCTGCACCATATCCGCACCATATCTAACATGATTACAGAGAAAAGTGCTGTGACACGTATAACTGGGACACCAAACCGCATTTTGTGTCCCGTTACATCGGAAAAACGCAAAATACAGTGATTGACTAGTATGGTTGGTCTGGAAATAAAAGCTGCTATGATAAAACATTGTTTGCACCTACCAGTAGGTACAGTTATATACCCTTTTTCAAAATTTTTGAGCCGTTAAGTTTTCTGTTTTCAGTGACCAACGTCTCGGGACACCAAACCATGATTTCACTTCAGATTAGTGTGAAAAGAAACTTTTTGCATTCTTAATACTGATTTCATAATAAGGATTTAGTTTCAACCCTCTGTTAACTTACAGACTAATAATGTAATCCTCAGAACACCCAACATATTGAAAGTAGTACTTGTGAAACATGTACCTGTTTTTATTTGCGCACTTTTACAAATACAAACGGCCGTAAAATAAAAGTTTGGGAAACAAATTAAAAATGATGTTGCTGATTTCAATTATGCCTGCCAGCTGGCCTACTTTGTTTTGATAGTACAAGCAGGGTAAGGGTGGTGTTACATAGGTTAGAATAACATCTCTCTGATAAAAGTTAATCCTATCTTGTATATTGAATACAAAATGGGTTTAATAGTGTCCGCATAACTCTTTTTTGGCGGGACACCATCGGACCCCTTACCCCTAACTAATGGACACACCCATTTAGCTTACCCCCACTAGTACTAATGGCCCCTGGATGACCTTTGACCTAACCTTCAAAATTACGGGAACTGACCGACTTCGTCAGATAGGGTAAAGTTTCACTGCCGAGGAGTGAATCCGGGGAGTGAATACTGGAGTACACAAAAAGATACAATTACTATAAGAAAGCACTAGTGCACTAGGGATTCTAAAATGACCACCTCAGCCAGAGAGACGAGACGACGTACTTGATTCAATCATGACCATGTTGACGGCAAACGATGACGCTTTTCAGGAAAGAGTTGCGCCAGTTAGCCCAACACACTGATGAACTTGTAAGGTTAGTGAAAGCTGTCCTGTACCACTTTGGTATAGTTCACCACTGACGAACTGGTCATCTGTTTAGCTTGAATGATGGAGACAGTGTATAACCTTGTCAAATTCTCAAGGCTGGATGCGCCTAGAAACTCCGAGTTGTAGTTGCCTTTCAAACTGCCTTCGTTTTTAAAGCCATGAGCATCTGCAACCTGTCCGGGCCCCGGGGGGGGGGGGGGGGGGGGGGGGGGGGGGGGGGGATTTGGTTTGGTCCAGGGGGGTGCCACTGCTGGAAATTTATATCCCATGTTTAGGGATTTTTTGCAAAAAAGCTACCCATTAGAGCGGCACTTCTCTGTATACCATATTAGGTGAGTACCCCCTCCCCCGGCCGGGGTCCGGGCGTGATCGGTCAATCTGTGTAGGCTTGTGAGATACGTTTTGATGACCCCGGCCGGGGGAGGGGGCACTCAGAGTTCCTTTAGTATACCCTACCACTGCATGTCTTCAATGGGGACTTTTAAAGAACGACCCATACACTTAGACAGTGAGGAATACAAATGGTAGTGTATTCTAAAGCTTACCCGGTAGGGGTGTGTGACTGGGCACAGTGGCGTAGCCAGAGTGGGGGGCGAGGGGTGACCCCCCCCCCCCCCCCCCCCCCCTTTCCGGGCTAATGAATGGGGGATGACAACGTCCGAACGGGACAGTTGGGATTGTATAGCTTGTGAAACGACTTATCAGCGAAATGAGATGCTTATGGGCGGCTGACAGGACATAGACTTCTCAAATTGATTTGCCCTCAATTGATTAAACCTCAAATTGATATGACCTCAAGTTGATTTGACCTCAAGTTAACTCGACTTCAATAATATTCTCAAGTTAATTCAACCTTTAATTTGACCTCAAGTGTATTTGACCTCAAGTCGATATGACCTTAAGTCAATATGACCTCAAGACAATTTGACCTGAAGTTGATTCGACCCCAAGTCAATTCAACCAAAAGTTTATTTGACACACTGCAAAAACTCCGGTGTTAAATATGCAACACTGAGCCGGTGTTACGCTCCTGGTGTTAATGTTGGTGTTAGGTCAACACCATAGGAATAACTGATGTAACACTTCTCATGGTGTTAAGTTTCTTGTGTTAAACTTGTTGTAAGAATAACTCCCATGGGTGTCATTATTCAACACATGCGCTCAGAGGTTGGTTATATTGGTTTTGTAACACTTTGGACATCTAGTGACTCGATCTGCAACATGCACCATTCCATAATTAAATGGCAAGTAAGAACATTAATTCACAAAAACGTTCAAGTTTTAATAAATTTGAACTGTTGAACAGTGAAATATGTTATTTGCAAGCATTTTATTGTTAAAGTACTTCAACTTATCTAACATTAATATTTTAACACCAGAAGGTGTAAACATTAACATAGGAGGGTAAAATTAACACCCTGAGAGTGTTAATATAGCAACACCCAAAGGAGTGTTAATTCATCAACACCAAAGACTGGTGTTGATCAACACCAGAAAGTGTGGACCAGCTGGGACACTTATGTGGTGTTAAAATTAACACCCTCGGTGTTGATTTTAACACCAGTTTTTTTGCAGTGCATGAAGTCAATGTGACTACAAGAGGATTGTTCTTCTAGGCGATTCGACTTCTAATCGATTTGACCATAGTCGATTCAACCTCAAGTTGATTCAACCCTCGCGTCTATTCAACCATAAATTAATTTGACCTGAAATTGATTTAACCTTGATTAATTAATTGATTGAATCAATATCAGATTAAAATGAGACCCCAAGTTAATTTGTCCTCAAGTCAGTTTAACCTCAAGTCAATTTGACTTCAAGTTAATTTAACCTCAAGTCAATTTGACTTCAAGTTAATTTAACCTCAAGTCAATTTGACTTCAAGTTAATTTAACCTCAAGTCAATTTGACTTCAAGTTAATTTAACCTCAAGTCAATTTGACTTCAAGTTAATTTAACCTCAAGTCAATTTAATCTCTGTACCCTCTGAACCTTCAACAATTATAGTCGCAATTTAACCTCAAGTCAATTTGACTTCAAGTTAATTTAACCTCAAGTCAATTTGACTTCAAGTTAATTTAACCTCAAGTCAATTTGACTTCAAGTTAATTTAACCTCAAGTCAATTTGACTTCAAGTTAATTTAACCTCAAGTCAATTTAATCTCTGTACCCTCTGAACCTTCAACAATTATAGTCGTCATGGTAATCTGTACCTGGGGCAGTCAAGAATTACACCGTAGATTAAAAACATGTGGGATCAAACAAACACGTAATAAGGGGTTGTTTTTTAGATCGGGCATGTTATGCGCATTAAAGGGTCTAAAATCAACCATTTTCAGGAAAAACAGGTGTTTAAATCCTATCGATATCTTATACGTTTAGTGCAGGCGTGTGCAACCTGCGGCCCACCGGCCTCTAATCTGCGGCCTGCGAAGCAATCCTTAAATTCCCATTGTTGCGGCCCGTTTTAACCGGAACTCCCTGGGTTACACAAATGGTGGATTGATTTAGTGGTGTGCTCCCTTATAATTAGTAGGGTGACGCGCTGCATTAGTAAATCTAACTCGAGGCGTGATTGCATGTTAAAATCCCTGGTTAAAATGGCGCATGCAGCAGCAACAGCGAGTAAAAAGAGGAAATTACACGAAGAGAAGTGGGTATTGAATGAGCAATTTCTTCATTGAATAAAACAGTGCGTCTCTATGCCTCATTTGTATGGTGTCAGTATTTCCTGCTCTGATGCGGCATTACGATTCTCAAGCTTCCCCTACCCATTACCCTCCTCCGGACGTGTTTTGGAATGTTTGACATCACTGCGGCCCGTGAATGGTGGGTCAAACTGTGGAAAAAACATCTGTAGGCCTAAATCACCACATCGAATTTGATTGTCACAGCTTTCCTCCCCGAGGCACCTTTTCTAAAGAAATTGTTTCCTCAGCCAAAAAGCGTGGGGAAAAAGGGCGCCTATGCCCCCGGGGCTCGAATTTCGGACCTCAGGGTTTAGAGGCAAACGACTTACTTATTATGTGATCTTTTTCAAATGTTTACACATATTTTCACACATACTTTCGATTCTTTTCAAGCTTAAAAGACATAAATAAATATTGAACGCTCTTGTTTTACCTGAAGGATTCATTACGTGCAATTGATTTATGGTTAATTTCAGTGCATTACTAGTTTTATTTCAGTGCAATATTAGTTCATTTTCATTAATTGGATGGACCATTTCAACAAAGAACATGAAATGTTTCAATTTCAATTTTAAAGACTGCTTTACTGACAGCTACCCATTGCACATGGAAAAAGAGTATAGAACTTGAACTCATGACAAAATACCTATATAATTTATGTGGAATATATTTATTTATGTCTTTTAAGCTTGAAAAGAATCGACAGAATGCGTTGAAAAGAACAAAGAAGAGATTAACTGATGTGTGTGTGTGTGACTTAATCATGTTGCTTCTTGCTTCGTGCATTTTAAAAGCTTAACTTTCATACTGAGAGGATTGGACCAAGCCGATTTTTTTGCTTCCTCATGTTTGCTGAAGCATATCTCCCATTCTAAATAACCCATGAGTGCCCGTGAGGGCTCGAATGGAACATTTTAAAATGACTGGAAAAGTGTCATATTATTTAACCCTTTTTCAGTTGGTGCATAGTTGAACCTTGACAAGGAGTCTTTTTAACTACTTATTTTTTAAGTGTGTATATCTTCAGGAGAGTTGGCTCCTGTGGTTGGCTAGACATATCTATCATCACTTCTCTGTGGTTTATCTGGCTATGATTAGAATTGCCCTCCCATTGAATTCACCTGGTATAAATTGTATGTGGATTGTTCATTTTTGGGTAGGGTATTTAACGAAGTTCCTGTTTGACATCAACACAGGTACATGAATCGTGTACAAGCCGAATATGGCCAATATTTCCACTGTAAACAAAGTGTCTCTAGAGCTGAAATCATAACCTTCAGCGTACAAAGAAGATTGTCTGTCTCAGAAGCCCGCCTGCATTGGTATGTGAAATAAGCTATGGCGCGTAGGTCTACGCGCTGAGGCCTAACAATAAAATAAAATACTTGGGGGGGGGGGGGCATTTTTTTGGATTTTTTACAAAATATTTTTAAAAAAAGGTCTCTGTAAGCTTGGATTAGCAACACCAACAAAAAAATCGCATACCTCATAGCCTTTTTTCTTAAAAAAAAAAAAATCGCACAGCACTTACCTTTATTGCCAAATGTTTCTGAGACAAACCTTCTTTGTTTGGCCTAATTGCTAATATGTGACGCGATCAAGAGGAATGAGTCGGATGTCGGGGAATCCCAAATTGAGATATGGCCGACTAATTCCTCTTGATTGCGTCACATATAAGGAAAAACCAGTCCTTGGTAAAATCTAATCATTACTTCTGTCTTTGTATATTGACCACTCAGAAACAGTTTGTCCAACCGGTCAACTTAAATGGCAGCTCAGACCTGTCCAGACGAGTGCAATGACCTCTTTGCTCTCTTTCGCCATACTAGTCATGACGTCCAACTCTGTGAAGATGTCCAACGGCAAAATACCTATGAGTAAGTGAAACTAACAATAATAGAAAATTAATCATTACATTGTACCTGTTTTGAATTCAAGTGATGGCCCTTATGTTTGTTTCACGGCTGTTTGATCCCACATAATATGTCCGTTTTATTCTGAGAACACCGTAACTTGCTGGCCCGGTTCTGGTTTTAACTTATTCAAGTACCTGAATATACTGGCCATCTTTTGTAGAAATTTCAGAACATTTGTTGGTGCCATTTCTGAGAAATAGAGCTTTGAATATTATTATTTACTATAATAGCGCCCTCATCGGCCATATTTCCCATAGAGTTACATGTAAAATGTGTGTAAAGTAGAAAATGCTGATAATTTAAAAAGGGCTCAAACAATTTTCTTGACATTTTCACCGTATACTCGTATTCATTAGCGCTACCTAAATCAGGTCAAACCATAACGGGGCCACTATGTAATCTTTTTTTATTCCATAATTTTAATTATAAAGCGGACAGTCAAACAGCCGTGGTTTCGGTGCACCTTGAAGTGTGCTCAAAGAAGAGGGGTTAACTTGATGCAACATTATGATGCAATGATCAATTTGGAATGTTTTTAAAATTCAAGCTAATGTCATTCATTTTGAATGTACATACCGGCAATTGTTTACAACGCCTGTGACAAAATGTGCCCGCCTTTCTGACTCAACCAGTATCTTACTTGAAATACCCAGCTGAGAATCAATTCAGGTTTTGTATTAGTTTCTTCTTCTCCTCCCTCAAAAAAAATCATTTTAACGTCGTCTGGATTATCTTGGGTGTTAAAATCTCCAATTTTTGCAAGTTTCGCACACATTATTCCAATGTTTCATCAGCAAGCTCAAAACAATATATTTGGTGCATTTTTTCTACATGTTTCAACATTACCAAACAAAGTTTGCGCGTGACTCCCTAAATTTGTTTGCTTCTGCCAAACACTGATTTTCGTGTTATCTTTTAATCCTGTGACCATACCTAATCACAGCAGTCAGAAAATGCAATAATATTTTTTATTGGGGGGCGAAGCCACCCTTATAGCATGTTATTGCAAAAACTTACACATTTTGGTCTTTCTAGACATAAGTGGGGGCCGCCATGTTTGTAGTCTTTGTAAATTACATGTACCTATGCAGTTTATTTCAACAGTCCCGCAGTCTGTGATGGAGTCAAAGCTATATTTGTTTAGCCTTGATGATTCAATCAGAGAGATGTTATTAGACTCCCAACAGAGAGACATAATAGCTTTTCTTGTTTGACTAAGGAGAATCTCCCAATTGTTGTGGGGTTGTCTAATAAATCAAAAAATCTTTGAATAAATGATGAGTTGTGGCTGTCATATATACCTAGATTGTTCTTCAGACGGTACCCCCCCCCCCCCCCCCCCCCTTCCATGCACACAAATCAACTTTATTGGTTTCCTGTACTATTTTTAGACTGCTGTTTTTTGATTTGTTTTTTGGTTTGAATTATCGAAAATACATACACCATTTCCATGGTATTTTGTTTGGTATGCAACAGAAAATGGTTACAAAACATGCTTCTTTCTCTTGGATCGCCCCCATTCCATTTCAATGGAATTTTTATTAAAGTTTGGGGCAGGCTTATTTCATACTTTAAAGTGCGCATGGTAATCGCTTTAAGATGTTCAAGCGCGCCCTACACAGGGTTTCAGGCGGATGCGTTTTGCGTCATATAACGCAGCGTTACCATGTGTGCATGCGCTAAAGAACACAATTGTTTGAAGCAGGGAGTTGGTAAAAAACTGGCCGGATTTGCCGATTCTATAAAGGGGAAATTTGTTGTTGTTTGATTAAAATGAATTTAACAAAAAGCGTTATTTTTTATGATAAAATATAAAAATAACCAATAAACTGGATGAGAATAAAATATAGTTTGTAGCTGTTTTGCTTTATACGTTGGTCTCATAATGTATAGGCTGTACCATATTTGTGTCATCGTGTATCTTATGAATGTTCTATCAACTCTTCTCTATGATTAATGTCGACGGAACAGCAGTTGCCAAATTTCAGAGGCTTATTTCTCGGAACTTTCCGGGTTACTTTAAAAACATTTGGGTCCTATATTATACAGGCTATACCCTTTTCATGTTGTCAATTTGGTTTAATAAAGAGACTATGGAGTGAAGAGACACATACAACACCATCGCATAAACCAGATTATATAGAGCTCAGACCAATCAATATTATTTGTCCGCTGACCCCTGTGAGGTGCTTGTCGCTGCGGCCACCACAGCCCTTTTATGGCAAAAGGATGTATCACATATGTACTTTCCTAATGATATACTTCCTTTTAACATGGATTGTGTTGACTTGGTTCAATAATCCTCACTTAGGAAAAGGTTACAACTTGTAAAGACAATAAAAGTAATATACTGCCTTTTACCACTACATGATTTATGGCGAAAAAAGCTAACTTTGATCATGTTAAAAGGAAGTATACTGATAGAAAACTACATACATTCTTTTGCCATAAAAGGGCTGACCACTGCTTGCCGCCGCCGTCCGTCTGTTGTTGCCGCAGTCTGCTCTTGTTAGCTTTACGGTCACATTTTGCCCTCTGCAGACGGGTCTAGTGCTAATAAAGAAGCGCGCTTGTTTGTTCTACTGTAGCCGCGATGTTCAAGAGTTTATTGCTTAAGGGATTCCGATAACTCACACAGGACTTGCTATTCCTTAAGGGCATCATAGACACCTAAATATATGGTGAACATGTTTAAAACCTAAACACAGGTGTTGTCTCCCTTAAAGGGGTATTGAGAGATGTATTGATATACTAAATGAGCAAATAACGTAAAGATAATCATCAACCTAGCCCAAATCCAAAATGTCATACAATTCCGACATCGCCTTCATGCCAAATAAGCAAATAACGGCACTTCCGGGTTGAGATTTGCCGCGAAAGTCTGCACATAAAACGATAGCATAACTTCCAAATTCAGCACCTAGTTTCGATATAATCATATCGAAACTAAGAAAATCATGAAATTTTATATGATAAACTGCGAATGTTGGTAAACTGGGATGCTAAGTAATACTTTGATGCAAAAAAATGATATCCAGCCCCTTTAACTAGGTTTGAATGCAATTTCAAAACATTTGCCAGACAAGGGGGGGAGGGGGAGGGGGGTGACACTCCAGTATAAAATGGATATGGGGGTAAAGCTGGCAGTTTGGAACCTTGGGGCATTTGTTGATAGAGCAACTGCAAAAAAGGGGTATTTGGGTTTGACCTATAAAGAATTCTAAATTGAACCCAAAAGGGGTCTTTGGGTGATATTGTTTAATCCAAAAAGGTAGGTTTTTGGGGAAGATATAGGTTTTAGCCAAATTGTTTTGGAGTCTTTTGGAGAGAGCATGGTTAATTTTCAAAAAATATTGGGTCATTCGGTGACATTTTCATTAAAAAGATATGGGGTCATTGGGTGAGAGTGTGGCTAAAACGAGGGGTCTTAATAGCTGTACACATGCATGGCCTCAAATATGGGAGTACCCCTTGAGTCTGTTGTTGCCTGCAGTCTGCTCTTGTTAGCTTTATGGTCACATTTTGCCCTCCCCACAGACAGGTATGGTGTTAATAAAGTTTGCGCTCTTGTTTGTTCTAATGTTGCTGCGATGGTCAATGGCTTGTATTGCTCAAGGGATCCCGATAGTTAGCTCACACATGACTTGCTATTTCTTAAGGGCATCATAGACACTTAAACATATGGTAAAGTAAATCTTGTTCAAATGCCATTAGGCCAAGTAACAAAAATAACATGTTTATCGTACCTGCCCACACCTATTTTTGACGCCGTTTGTTATTTGTTATTTTTAAAAATTCCAAAAAAGTCCACACAAAAAATAAATCAAAAATCATGCCTGTCTTTGTTGTGTGTCCATCATTTAAAACTATTTTTCAATAAAAAAGATGCAATTTTAAAGCTGATTCCTTCTTTGTTCACGTTGGCATAGATAGTGATACAAATATTGAAACAATTCTTGCAAAAAGCTTGTATTTTTTGCTTCTGAAAAAAATAAAATAATAATAATAATAATAATAAGGGCCACCCTCACTGATTGACGAGAAACATGTTATTTTTGTTACTTGGCCTAATTTGTCACAAGCAACTGTTTACAGATATGAAAGGGATACAATACAGACCAAGTACTTCAATACTTTTTTGTAGCCAATGTGTGAACATGTTTAAATCCTAAACACAAGTGTTATCTCCTTAAAGGTAGATGTTCTGATTGCTGGCCTGATTTTCAATTGTCGCATTCCAAAGTTTGAGTTGCATAACTCCTATGGTTCTTATTTTAGAAGCCCGAGGAAACAAGAAATTGGCCCATTGAGTAGTACACAAACTGGCTGGTGGTTAACCACCTTTGGCAGTAATTCACCACATTTTAGCCTATAATTTATAAATGGAACATTTCTGGCCCTTAACCCTTTGAACACTGACACCCCTGAGTAAACGGTAGCCCCACCCTGACACTCCTGCCGAAATACCCCTCAATAGGGCATAATGTTACTGTCTGTATCGTTCCCATAACAGTTACTAGCACTTTTTTAGTTGCAATATTCATGCTTATACCGTGTCTTGTTCATCCTTATTACTATAGTCAGATTCATATATATCCTCCGTATCAGAGTCCATGACCTTTGCTAAAACATCTGCTGCCGACGGCGCCATTGAAAAATCCCGAAATTCCGACCAAATTGATGAAATAACCCTCCAGTTATCAGCATAGATATCGTTTTCAAGGCATTGTTAGACAAACTATGTGCAGCCCGTAGCCCACAGACTAGTGTCCGGGTCAAAGGGCATGTTTATATTCAATGGGGATTCCCTCAAACATTGTTAACAGTGCACACATGTTAGCGACTTTATACCGGCCGCCAGTGTATACGATACGCGTATTAGGCTTTATACCGGCCGCCAGTGTTCAAAGGGTTAAGATTTTATAGACATATAAATGAGAAAAATATGAGGATTCTACTGATATCAAAATAGCTTGATGTGAAAAAAAATCATAACCCCAAAAAGTGATCGGATCATACACCTTTAACTAGGTTTGAAGATAGTTTCAAAAGCATAGGCACAAGCCTCACACAAGGTAAACATTAGACATTTTAGCGAGCGCCCTCTTGACTCTTTTATCAACGTTCAAACCGCGTGTTCGTGAATGATCATGAACCGAAAAGCGACTGTGGTCATGCCTCTTGGATATAATATATATAACTAGCGGCGTACCCTCGCTACGCTCGGGCACTCGCTAGCTGAGTATTATTATCTAAATTAGATACCTTCATGATTTGTAGCAAAATGGGCATAGATAATGAGTTCTAGATTGTAGATCCCTGAATTTTTTTTTTTCATTTGAAATAGACTTTGTTCACAGAAATCTGAGTTTTGTGATATCTTTGAATCTCGGACCCAATTTCAATACCCCAATTAGGAAGGAAACAATGTTATAGTTACCCCATTGTTGGAAGTGGCTCTTTTTGCTTCAGGCTTTTCTTCCATCTTTTCTAACTTTCATTTCATTCAGCCAGCATGCTTATATAGGCTTTTTAAGCCTGGCCCGAGCATTTTGCTTGAGCCGGGTCCCTTGAGGACACAAGCGTGTGTCCGTACGGACCGACGGTTTAAACAAACAAACAAACAAACCCCCCCCCCCCAAAAGGCGGGTTCTCACCATGATCACTTTGTACCCACCCAGTTCAGTGTTAGCCATCCGTTTATATATTTTATTTTTCGGCCTATTGATATTAAATTATTTCTCCCATCTCCTTAAATTACTGCTCTAACAGTTCCTTGTTTATTTATAGGCCTAATCCCCCATGTATAATATGATATCACGGTTTGTTTTCTGGCCTATCTATCTTTTTATATAGCGCGCCCTGCCCGTGGCCCGCATTGTGGATGGGTCCATAGACTAATTACTTAGAGACTGCTCATTCCGCATTCCAACACACACAGCGCACTGAAGCCGCGTGTTCCCTGACGACAGTCAATCTCCCATGACGACAGTCAATCACCCATGACGACGGCCAATTCTTCTGGCGCAGCTTGTGCGTTGAGTGCGTATGATTAGCCCGCAGACACACCCGCGTCCGTGGCACAATTAACGGGAGCGCAATCATTACAATTTGAAGGGAGAGGATTCTCCTTATGGAACCAAAACATGCCACAGTGTTTATTCATCTTCACACAGTCCTCAAGTTTCATGTCATTACCAGATTACTTGGTCATTGATGAGTAAACACTATGGCCAATACCGTCTTTTGTTCCACGCATTTATTATCCGTAAACAACATTTGGCCAAATACTGTATACAACCAGTCTCATCATGTCATGGGTGTATATCTCCGCTTTATTCCGTCAATCAAATGTTCAACTTCACCATCAATGACCACAACCTGATAACAGTTTGGGACAAAAAATGGTCCTGGCAGAAAAACGTTCCTGAAGCCATCTTGTTATTGCTTGAATAATGAAACATTGAAACTAATACATGCAAAGCGTGCACAAATTGTTATTTTTAACGCTAAAAAGGTCCAGTATGTTTTTAACTTCCCTTAAATGAAAATTATGGGAAGCACGTGACCCCGTACTCTCCCCCCCCACCCCATTTGCCCCGCCTATGCTCCTACCCTTTTCTTCCCCTTTCCTTTTCCTCCTTCTTCTCCTCTTCCTCCTTGTTTTACTCTTTTGTCAATGGGGGGGGGGGGGGGGGGGGATGGCCTGCTGGGCCTCCCCCTGGATAAGCCACTGGAACGTGTTAAAATAACCTTCATGTGAATAGATTTATTTATTGTTTATTTTAAAGCACTTAAAGAAAAGTAAACATTAGGCCTAACTGTTACATATACGAGTGATTTGTGCAATGACCCATCTGTGATTTAGCGCGGCCTACATTATAATTATATAAACGATCGTATTTAGCACTAATGTAGGTCCACGTTTTTCTTCTGTTAAATAGACATGATTCATCCAAGTATTCAATTAAAATTTGAAGAATTCTTAGAGCAAAAAATATTCAGAGTTTCGTTTGGCCTAAACATTTACCTTTTTACTGTGTAATAGAAAAGCCACAAACAAAGCACATTTTGTGTAACAACTTACCAAATTTGTAACAGGGGTCGCATTCTGACGCGTCTGCGCGTCCTAGACCTCTCACTTTCTAATAGTGACGCGTCAGGTTTCAAATTGGAAAGACTTGCGGGTCCCGATCAAAATTGAAGGGACCCCTTAAATTTGACGATGTGTGGAAATGGAAACCTTAAGAAATTCTGTAAATTACATAGTACATATCCATCCTTTGCTCACAATATAAATTCATTAAAACTGCCCGTAAAAAAGTAAATTTTTTAAATACCCAAATTTCAGGACCTCTCAATTTCTTGGGGGACCCCTTAAATTTGTTTTTTGAAGTCCTACGGGGTCCTGAAAATGTCATGGGACCTCTCACATTTTGGATCCAGTGCTATCCCTGATTTGTAACCAAACACGAACCGATTTTAGTGGCGTTAGATCTACAACAGCAACTTGAACTGGTGCCTATTGAAAAGCAAGAAAGGACCATAAAATGCGTTGGCGGCATTCGTGAAACGCTTGCGTTTGTTTCAGATCAACACGCAGGAACGCTACAAGAAAAAGTGTCGCACTCAACACGCGCGTAGAGCGACGTTTTTCGGGAAGTGCGTATTTGTTGTTGTCATGGTTCGACTTTTCGTTCTTTGGCTTCAATTTTTAAGCGTCGTGAGCAGCCTCTGGATGGGTCCGCGATGGGACTGCGGTAATCGCCTGAATACACGCACGCCGACAATCGCCCGAGTACGCGAGTTGTGCGCTCAGCGTATACGCGGCGCGTAGCAATAACGTAGCAACGGGCTAAAAAACCTCGAATTTCACAAAATCTAACCCGAATTTTAAAAATCAAACATAAACTGGTTCGTCGTGGGACCCATACGCACTCGCACAGAAAGTTTGAAGTCAATCGAAGGTGCGGAAAGGGGAGAACATCTCCGTACAAGAATCGGCAACTCCGTATTATATATAAGATAACCCTCCCCCAACATTCATGTGCAACCCACACTTCCAACCCATACCCATCACCTCCCACCCACACCCCATCCTTTATCCCCCACCCGTCACCACACACAGCGTACACTTCACCCATCTAAACCAGTGGCGTAGCGTAATAGGGGCACAGGGGGGGTATCGTAATAAAACACCGGGAACGCAATCCAAAAGCGTACCAGGATCCGCCGCCATATTTCTTGAAAAGCCATATAATATGTACATGTATATTCTCTTCCCTTTACACTTAGTTATATTTCAAATGTCATATTTCAGAGACAAAAAAGCATTTGTATAGGTATAAATAAAAATTCCAATGTTTAACAAATTAAAATAAAAAAATTGTGGAATGCTTCATATTTATTGTGTGGAACAAATGTCAATGTAAAGCCACAACTTTGTTATATCATTAATCATATCTATGAACAATGTGTTTTGAAAGGTTTGTAATTGTAAAACACATATTTGCACTAAGCGTATAAAATGATAGTTTGTGTTTTAAGGCCTACTTAAATGAAACCATTTAGTGATGTTATTCATATTGACTTAAAAACACCTGAAATGTATAGCACATTTTCTGCATTATTTGATAAGGCAATTTCTGTTGGAATCTTCCTTTTCATGGGGCTAGATATTCAACTTTTGTTTTATTATAGTGATTTATTTCAGACCACAAAATGTGTTTAATTACGGGCAAATTTAGTGGAATTTTCTGGGATTTCTAAATTGTAGAAACGACAGCTTAAAGGTTGCTCCATTAGGGCTCTGCCCCTGAACCCTGCCGGGGTTACACCCCTGGACCACAGTGGGGGTCTGGGAAGCCCCCGAACCCACCAATGATGCCCCCCCCCCCCCCCAATCAAAACTACCACGCTGCGCCCCTGATTTGAACATAATGACATATGGTACACTAATGCACTATTCTTATATTTTACATACTTTAAATAATATAACATAATATATTTTTATGCACTGGTCACAACCCTGTGTTTCATTGCGGCCATAGGATTATCCACTAGACCACAGGGACTTTGTTATATACTTGGTTAGAAATTAAAACAAAGCTCCTTTCAAGTTATCTGTGATTGTTGGGAAAGGCAATTCTTATGTGTCTATTAATTAATTCATCATTTATGAACATCCATCAAAAACCAGAGTGTTATGTCATAACAAATCAATTATTTCTGAAAAGAATATAAAACATACGCTAAACATAGTTTGTGGAATAGACCCATTAGTGTGTATGACTCATACCGAAGTTCGAAGAATGTGTCCATTAAAAATTGTATATGGGCAAAATATGGTTTTAAGTAACTTCCTGTACATGCAATTGTTAAAATTGATAAAATGTTTAAATAAAAAATATTTTGTATACATACAGTTTATTAATAAAATGCCACCATTTTCAATTTGTGGCATCAACAAAATTGTAACACTTGCCAATCCCAAAATATGTTAAAGCTCAGATGAAATGTTGACTTTATCACTGATCTTATTTTTGTGGTTTGGAACTGGATATGATATGAATTTAATTAGGCATACATGTACGTACCTGTACTGCTTATAAGGCATACATGTACTGCTTATAAGGCATAACTGTACTGCTTATAAGGCATACCTGTACTGCTTATAAAGCATAACTGTACTGCTTATAAGGCATAACTGTACTGCTTATAGGCAAGGGCGGAAATCACGGGGGGATGGGGGGGGGGGGGATATATCCCCCCCACTTTTTGACCTGGGGGGGATGGTCAATGTAATCATCCCCCCCCCCCCTGATTTTTCACATCTACCAAAACAAAAAGGAAAAAAGGGGGGAAAAGGAAAAAAAGAAAGAAGAAAAAAAGGGGAAAAAGGAGAAAAAAAAGGAAAAAGAGAGGGAGGGAGGGACATAAGAACGTTTGGAGTTTATTGTACGTTGGTTAGGATACATACGCGTATGTACGTTAAGAATCCATCTTTTGGAGGTAACTAATTAACTTCTTTATGGTATAGGCCTATCTGCCTATTTAAAAAGCCAATATTGATCAGAAATAAAGTGATTGCTTTTCAATAAAATATTGGTCAAAAGTATACCAGATCGCACGAAATGAGTTTGAAAATTGAAAAAAAATCTACTTCTCAGAGGGGCATATCCCCCCACCCTCAGACGCCCCCTGTTGGAGCTTTTAAACCATCTATACTAAAATCAAGAATATATCAGTATAAAAATGCTCAACTTCTTTCGTGCATTGATAAAAAACAAGATATTTATTGAAAATGAAGTGATGGCCTTTTAATACAATATTGGTCAAAAGTATACACCAGATTACACCAAATGAGTTTGAAAATTGAATTTTTTTTCTACTTCTGAGGGGGCACATCCCCCCTCAGACTCCCCCCCCCCCCTGTTGGAGCTTTTAAACCATCTATACTAAAATCAAGAATATATCAGTATAAAAAATGCTCAACTTCTTTTGTTTATTGATAAAAAACAAAATATTTATTGAAAATGAAGCGATGGCTTTTCAATACAATATTCGTCAAAAGTATACACCAGATCGTACCAAATGAGTTTGAAAATTGAAATTTTTTTCTACTTTTTTCAGACTCTCCCCTGTCCGAGCATAGCTCGGAGTGCGGTGCTGCGCACCGCCTGGATGGTACCAGCTCAATTTAATTTTTTAGGGGCCACACTTATCATCCCCCCCCCCACACCTAACAAAAAAATTCCGCCCCTGCTTATAGGGCATACCTGTACTGCTTATAAGGCATACCTGTATGTAGTCTACTATATATACCTTTTTCCTTTTCTTTGTCACGCTATGAACATGTACCGATAGAGGGCTCACTCCCCATGGACCGCTCCCCATCCTCTGATCTCACCCCCGGGGAAAAAGGTCTACTTGCATTGGATTGACCTCGTTGACCTCCGTATACTTTTACACTAGTGCTCGTCCAAAAATTTGATGCATACGTAATGAGCAATTTGTTCGCGTGGGGTTCAAAATTGACCAATGGCAGACACGATAAATACGAAGTATATGAATATTTATATACCGTCTTCGCAGAGAGAAGAATCTTGCCCACTTGATAAATTAATTTCCTATCTTTCAATATCGTGTAATAAAAACCTTTTTACGTTTAAACAGAGACAAATAATTTGATCATTTTTTACGATAACTAGAAACTCTTACACAGCCACAGAAATACCACCTTCACGCGTTTCTAGATGTACAAACAGCAAATTCAATATTAGCGCGTTATGAAGGGGTGTGATACTATCGTGACGCATAAAAAGCATCGTCCCTAGTAATCCCTAGTGTGCTTAAAGCACAGTTCTTTGGTAAATCCAATGCCAGTAGACCTTGTATTTGGTCGGTTCTCGGATGGGAAGTATCAGGGGGTGTTGTTCGATTGTGTGACTGTGAAATTATACAAGGTATACTACAGTCGACTAACCTGTATGCTGCTTATAATTTATAACAATTAGGCTGAAGAGCCAGGACAAACCCAATAGTGACTTAAGCACTAAATTAAAGGGATGTCTGATGTGTATGTGTACAGATAGAGACCCGGGATAATCCCCTACTCTTTACGAAGGAGTCTGACCTTTTAACGTGCTCGGGGATAGCCCTTCTGATGCCATTTCTATGTGATTTTCAAACCATGAGGTAATTGAGACTAAGAACCTTGCCCAAGGATACAAACATGTTGGCGGTATTATTATAAGGCATTCCTGTACTGCTTATAAGGCATACATGTACTGCTTATAAGATATACCTGTACTACTTATAAAGCATACCTGTACTGCTTATAAGGCATACCTGCACTGCTTATAAAGCATACCTGTACTGCTTAAGGCATACATGTACTGCTTTTATATAAAGCATACCTGTACTACTTGCACCTGCACATTGTACTGCTTATTAGGCATACATGTACTGGTTATGAGGCATACATGTACTCCTTATAAGACATACCTATACTACTTATAAGGCATACCTGTACTACTTATAAGGCATACCTGTACTGATTATGATGCATACCTGTACTGCTTAAAGGGCACACTGTACTGCTTATTAGGCATACATGTACTCCTTATAAGGCATACCTATACTGCTTATAAGGCATACCTGTACTGCTTATAAGGAGTACATGTACTGATTATAAGTCATACCTGTACTGCTTATAAGGCATATCTATACTGCTTATAAGGCATATCTGTACTGCTTGTAAAGAATGTCTATACTGCTTATAAGGCATCCTGTACTGCTTATTAGGCATATATCTACTACTTATCATGCATACCTGTACTGCTTATAAGGTATTCCTGTACTGATTGTAAGTCATACCTGTACTGCGTATAAGGCATATCTCTACTGCTTATTATTATGCATACCTGTACTGCTTATAAGGCATACATGTACTGCTTATAAGTCATACCTGTACTGCTTATTAGGCACACCGGTACTGTATGATGCATACCTGTACTGCTTATAGGGCATACTGTACTGCTTATTAGGCATACATGTACTCCTTATAAGGCATACATGTACAGCTTATAAGGCATACATGTACTGCTTATAAGGCATACATGTACTGCTTATAAGGCATACATGTACTGCTTATAAGGCATACTGTACTGCTTATAATGCATACTTGTACTGCTTATAAGGCATTTCTGTACTGCTTATAAGGCATACCTGTACTGCTTATAAGGCATTTCTGTACTGCTTATAAGTCATACATGTACTGCTTATAAGGCATACATGTACTGCTTATAAGGCATACTGTACTGCTTATAATGCATACCTGTACTGCTTATAAGGCATTTCTGTACTGCTTATAAGGCATACCTGTACTGCTTATAAGGCATATCTGTACTCATTATTAGGCATACATGTACTGCTTATAAGGCATACCTGTACTGCTTATAATAAGGCATACCTGTTTTCCTTATTAGGCATACATGTACTGCTTATAAGGCATACATGTACTGCTTATAAGGCATATCTGTACTCATTATTAGGCATACATGTCCTGCTTATAAGGTATACCTGTACTGCTTATAAGGCATACCTGTACTCCTTATTAGGCATACATGTACTGCTTATAAGGTATACCTGTACTGCTTATAAGGCATACCTGTACTCCTTATTAGGCATACATGTACTGCTTATAAGGTATACCTGTACTGCTTATAAGGCATACCTGTACTCCTTATTAGGCATACATGTACTGCTTATAAGGTATACCTGTACTGCTTATAGGGCACACTGTGACTGCTTATTAGGCATACATGTACTGCTTATAAGGTATACCTGTACTGCTTATAAGGCATACCTGTACTCCTTATTAGGCATACATGTACTGCTTATAAGGCATACCTGTACTGCTTATTATGCATACCTGTTCTACTTATAACGCATACCTATACTGCTTATAATGCATACCTGTACTGCTTATAATGCACACCTGTACTGCTTATAATGCATACCTGTACTGCTTATAAGTCATACCTGTACTGCTTATAATGCATACCTGTACTGCTTATAATGCATACCTGTACTGCTTATAAGTCATACCTGAATGTTTATAAGGCTTACCTGAACTTCTTATGATGCATTCATATCATTTTTGCTTATGATCTTAGGTTTGCTTGACTGACCATAATTGTGAGGTCCATCCACCTATTGTTGGAAATTAGGGAAAATATCAGCAAAACACTGATGATGTAGTGTGCTATCAACAGTAAAAAGTTGAACAAAGCTGAATAGAAACCGAGTACTGTCAGCAGTAAAACTTATAAAATGGATAATTTTTTTAATTTTTTGTATGTGTTAAAGTTTCGTTGACTCACTTCTTTTCACCAACAGCATCAATTGCTTATTGTTATTCAGCATTGTGAACCTGTCAATAACAGGCTATGCGCCCCGCAGGGTGCTCAGACATATTTGAAAGGCGGCCCTCTTAAAATTGACAACTCTCCTAGCTAAGGCGCTTGTAATATGTTATTTACTGTCACCAGACTAGCTTAGCAGATGAGAGGACCATATAAAGTCGTTGAAGTGCCTTATTTGGTTGTTGAGTTAGCTGCCCTGTGGTATATATGTACCTGGTTCAGCAGACGAGAGGACCATATAAGGTCGTTGAAGTGCCTTATTTGGTTGTTGAGTTAGCTGCCCTGTGGTATATATGTCCCTGGTTCAGCAGACGAGAGGACCATATAAGGTCGTTGAAGTGCCTTATTTGGTTGTTGAGTTAGCTGCCCTGTGGTATATATGTCCCTGGTTCAGCAGATGAGAGGACCATATAAGGTCGTTGAAGTGCCTTATTTGGTTGTTGAGTTAGCTGCCCTGTGGTATATATGTACCTGGTTCAGCAGACGAGAGGACCATATAAGGTCGTTGAAGTGCCTTATTTGGTTGTTGAGTTAGCTGCCCTGTGGTATATACCTGGTTCAGCAGACGAAGAGGACCATATAAGGTCGTTGAAGTGCCTTATTTGGTTGTAGAGTTATCTGATGGGAGGGGAACATGATCCTTCTTGCGAAAAAAGGGTCAACTGAGCAACAATAAGGCCTGAAAAGTAAACATTTGCCAGCATTTTACAGACTTGTTTTTGAAATCTTTGTACTGAGTCCCAGGAAAAGGGTAAACATCATATTTATGTCTGATAAGAAACATCCCTTTAGAGTGCACTACACTAAATAGGGTACCCCCTACCCTTAAAAGTGTCGCTAAACTAGAATCGGAAAGTATGCATGACAAATTCCTCAATTTAAAAGACTTGACAGTAAGAACAATTGCGTTAATGCCTAGGATTATCACCTACATGCACACTGACTATAAAATGTGAATATCATATGGGTAAATTTTGAGCGATTTTTCAAATTTGTGTGTTTTACTGGAAACATTGGCGATTACGGTGACATTTCCAAGCTCGTCAGAGATGTAGTCTCTTCATGGGCATCTTTTGGAAAATCAAGCTGGCTACCCTACCTATTTTCTGCACTTTTTGGGGAGAAATAGTGATCATCTTTAAGAAAAATTCACTCTACAAAGTCCAGTTTCAAAATTAAGTGGTCTGAAACAGAGTTTTATATCAGTATTTTGTACATATCCCTATGGAGCTCTTCTCAATTTTAAATTACATTTTGGACTAAAGGGATTAGATTGAGATGATGCATCCTTTGACATGTAGTGCGAATCCCTGTTCATCAATATGATTATGGTGTATTAGAAGGGTAATCGAATCAAGATGAAGGTGCCTATCAACTTAGTCACCTCATGATATCGCATGATGGGAATGCAAAATAAATGATGAATAGGTACTGATGTACAGCTACCATTTATATGTCAGATGCCTTCATGCCTATCAACCTGAATATAATGTTGCGTAAGTGACATACTTTCATTTTGAATTGAGACAAAAAAAGAACAAATTAATGGAGATGAAGTTGCCTACCAACTCAGTATTGACTGAGTTGGTAGGCAACTTCATCTCCATTCATCTTTTCATTTTGTTCTCGATTTGTCAGTCATACGCTACTCGTGACAGCAGTTTGGATTTGAAGGCGATTGAAAGCATACCAACTTAGTCAATACATGCAAGTGTGTGAGAGATATATAAATTTTTCATTTTCAGCAGAGGGAAAAGAGAACATTGTGAATGGAGATTGAAATGCCTACCAACTCAGTCAATACGTAGGATTGTGTTAGAGATACACTTTTTATTTCAAGAGAAGGAAAAGAGAAAAGTGTTGAATGGAGATTGAAATGCCTACCAACTCACCCCATACATACAATTGTGTCGGAGATACATTTTTAATTTCAACATAAGTAAAAAGAGATAATTGTGAATTGGAATGCCTACCAAACTCAAACAATACATACAATTGTGTCACAAAGACACACTTTTCATTTTCAACAGAAGTTAGAAGAGATCATTGTGAATGGATATGAGGATACCTCCCAGCTCAGTAAAAAACATGATGTAAACAGATGATATCAATCTTCATAAAGCATTTAAAAAATCCTTTAGAAATACACTTAAAATCAGAGATATTTTCGAACAAATGGAAAGGCAAAAAGTGTTCTGGAAGACGAAGGTGCATATCAACTCAAAATGATCCAGTTCAGAATAGTGCCCTTACCAACACCAACTTAACCCACTCAAACAAACCCCAAAACGGATCATATTTGATAATTCTAAGCTCCACGATGAAAAAAACCTACACTGTTATGCACATTTTGGACCTCTCTAGTAAGGTCGCTCTCATCTACCGTAGTAATAAGGGGAAATTATTGAAAATTCTAAATTAAAAAAAATGTATTTGAAAAATTTGAAAATTGTTGAAAACTCACCAAAAATTCCAAACATTTTTTTGGGTGGGGGAAATTGCCTGACTGACCCTACCTGAGAGGTCTGTTTGCCATTAGAACAGGTTTTGATTTTTTTGTCACCCAATTTCATTTTCACACAACATACGGCAGCTATTTGCTTGTACTCTTTATTAGCACTGATCACTTAGCTCCCGGGTAAATCGCGAGACAACTTAACTTTTCATGTCAAGTGTCGCTTTTAGATGGTTTTTGATCAAATATGAAAGAAATTTAAGACAATATTGACAGAATTGTCACATAAATATGCACATACCTTCAGGGTTGCATGATCATGGTTTGTTGTATGTGCTCAAAGTTTTGTATGTATTAGCTGAAATTAATCTTCCAACCACAACATCTATCTATCTATCTGTCTGTCATTAGGGGTGTCGGTCTGTCCGGGTGTCCGTCTGTTTGTCTGTCTGTCCGGGTGTATTTCTGTCATGGTGTCTGTCTGTGAGTAGGGGGGTAGGTCTGTCCGGGTGTCTCTCGGTCCATCTGGCCATCTGTCCGTTTTGTTAACAATTCTTCATAGCACACTACTTCATCAACTATCTACTGCTGATAGTTATCAAGTAAGAAATGTTCAATTTAACACTTTTGAAACACTCACAAATCATTTTAATGATTTAAAATTATTAAAATAATGTGAAAAAACAATGCAATCTTGTGGGTAAAAATTGTGTTTTCAGGGCTATTTAAAAAAAACACCTGAGCACTACCTGCATATCTAACGATGTTTATGATTGGTTAATTGCAAGGTATACTCATTGGAATAACCAATTAAAAAACAGCTCTTAAATATTGCAATCTGATAGTTTTCAGGGATAAAATTATTCTAACTATATCTCTGATTGGTGCAATAAATGATGAACCCATCTTTTTGACCAATGGGCAAGTAGTTCTCAGGGGGTTAAAGTGATATTCCTTTGTTGTATCAGCTTATTTCCCTACTCACACTTTTTATTGGACAGTTATTGATTGGTCAACTATGTTGGGACATACCTACCACAAATTTAATCATGAAATGTAGAACACACATAGCTACCTTTAAGGGGATGTACGTACACCTTCAGCATAGCCTCCATAAAACTGCTGTAACTTCTTCATTATTCATTTAATCTATATAAAAGTATACCGTTTTTTGCAGAAAGGGTTCAATGAATCCAACCATGATAATGAAATTGCCCATTTTGGAGAAAATTATAAAAAACATGTTTTTGGACCCATTTTAGGTTCTGCCAAGATAACTCAAAATATATTTTGTCAAATGTTGTCATACTAGTTTTATTATATTCCTAATACAATTCCCTAGGAATCATTTTTTATTTTATTATTTTTTGAATTATTGACCAAAAAGTGCCAAAAAAATGTTGGCACTTTTTGGTCGATAATTCAAAAAATAATAAGGTTTATGACAGGCCTACTTTCATAAACCAATTTATTTACCGGGGCAGAAAATAATAAGATTTTCAACAAAAAACACACCAGAGTATCACAAATTAGCCTAGAAAAATGACTGGAAAACAAAGGTTTACATAAAATCTGACGATACTGGGATTCGAACGCAGGACCTTTGGCCCCAAAGCGAATGTCATAGGCTGTCGGTGCCGAGGTAGCAATTTTAATTCTACAAAAGAGGTAGGGTTTTCAGTTTTGAAGACTGATTCTCGAAATTAAGCAACGGTTTGTACTATGGAGCCCTCGTGATACCTAGAGAGATAAGGGTCCATATCTAGAGGTTTCTAGTTAATCACCGATCTTTTTCCGATGCTTTTAACAATAGAACGAAATACCGTTGGAAAAGCGCTTTTAAATCGCTAGAAAAATGCTTTAAAAGCACTGAGAGTTTGGATATGGACCCTAAGGGTTTTGTATAGGTATCAGACCCGGGATGATCATCTAAGATATTAAGGTTTGCAATTTTTTACGTGTTCAGGGTAAAGCATCTATATAAATACAGGGGACCAACGGCCTAATGTGACTCTCCGAACCGTGGCGCAATGTCATTCACTGTATAGACCTGCAGGTTGTACACAGTGAATGGGGTAGAGCCTAGAGGTCAAATTCAACAATTGCATCCGATTATCAGCTTAAACCACTTACTGAGTTCAAATGTGATTGTAGGATTTCAGACCTAGATAGGAACTTTTCGGGGTAAGCAATAAATCCTGGTTCCAAGGAGACTTGAACCCACAATTTTGTGGTTTGATGAAAAACTCCCCACCGACGGTACAGCATTCCTTACCGCTTGGCCACATATTAAATCTATATAACTCATACAATAGAAGTCTTTTTATAGACTTATTCATGATAGCTTACTCGTACAATCTCGGCCAATATTGTTGGAATACTTTTATACATGTGTTTAAAAACTCCCCCTCTCCCCCTGGATCAATGTTGAAACATGAATTTTGGGTTACGGGATACTGGAAGGGGTCAACATTGCCCAGTGGGGTGGGGGGGAGTTATTCATGTTGAGGAAAGGCTTCCAGCTTTCCGTCAAAGGCAGCAATGTTTCAGTAGGGTACATTTTGTGAAAATGGGAACGCATGAAAGGGTAATTATTACCAAGACAGTGCTTTCGCCATTTTGATTTTTCAAATCCTGGTCATACGGCCTATGAAAGCACCATTGATTGACATGTTAACACTTTCTATGCGGCAGGCAGCTGCAGACAACATTCCAAAATGTCACAAAATGTTTCAAAAATGTCAACATTATTTAATTTCATTACCATATTTGGAATCATCATGAGAAATGCATTGAAATAAGTATAAACATGCCTAGAATTGGTTCAGTAATCCTTGATATAGACTTGAAAATTGTGAAAGGTTTCTAAAAAATCTTTTTTGTGTATGATAAAAACAAGCAATAGATAACACAATGTATTACCAGTTGATATATCCTCTCCCTGTGCAATTCACTTGCTGGATTGACATAAGGCCAAAAAAATGGTTGTGTTGCTCTCAGAATGTGGGCCGGGTATTTTTTTTTTTTTAAGAATTTCTTCTTCTTTTTCTCTTTTTTTTTAAGATTTCTTTTTTCTTTTTTTCTTCTTCAAGATTTGTTTTCTTTCAAGATTTTTTTTCAAGATTTTTTTTCTCAAGATCTTCCAATCTGTGAAAATTGCACAGAGATGGCCAAGAAACCAAAATATTCACCATTGGGTTGAAAATACATCCAGTAAGCGTTTTCCTTAGTATCTTCACACATGATGACTGAAATAATAGGTATAAAATCGTTGATTTGGTAAAATAAAAAAGGCTTGTGAGGGCAACACAACTAATTTTTTTTGTTGCCTAATCTATAACCGCAAATTTGTTGAATACAAAATATGCAAATATACATAACCAAAATATGTGACGCGATCAAGTGCAATGAGTCGCATGTCGGGAATATTTACTCAAAATTAGAAGTTCAATTTAAAGGGACATTAGGTGGTGTTGAAAATTTTAAATGTTTAAAAATTTACTTCAGAATTCAAGAGGTCAGGTCACTAGGTATATCAAATAAGGTGGGGCCGTTTCAAAAATCCTTAAAATCGTGATACGTGTCTCTATTTTAAATAGAAGTTGTCAAAAAAACATAACATTTTTGGTATCATATTAAAGGCAATTTATCCAGCTACCGAATAAAAAAGCCACATGTTTAGCAGCAGTGAAGTTATCAATCTAAACGTCGAGTGAGTCAAGGGTGGAGCCGGTGGATGAGGCGCCCATAGGTTTCTACACAAAATAGCGGAAAACTAGAACTTTTGAAATTGATGCCATTTTAAAAGTATACATAGGAAAGTATTCAAACTTCTCATATGTGTTAATAACATGTGCCTGCTACTATGAATAATAATATTGAATTGTTATCTAGACATTCTCTACTAGAATATGATGTTCAATTCAGGGAGTGTTTTAATGTAAAAAAATACAGTTTTATTCATTTTATTGATTAAACAATGGCCAAATCGCAGTCTCTCTACTTCATTTGTGTGACTCTTCGGTCCTTTTCTACCCTGGGTAGTAAAACATTTAACTAAAAAAGCCAGAAGTGTTTCTTCACAGAATTGTTCATAGATTTATGAAAAATTTGCTATTTAGACATATTTTGGACCACCCTGTATTCAAAATAAAAGGAACTTTAATGATATTCATATAGTTCATTTTGATAACCATTTTCCTTTAAATTAGATAGTCCATGCTAACTAAATTTCATAGAATATTATATACAAACCTTCATTTTATGCATTATTTCATCATAATTTTAGACACCCTGTACTTTTCCTGTGTACATTTTGGGCAGGTGATTCTTAGCAAATTTGGTAGCACCTTCTGCGGTTGTTCTGATTTTGGTGACTATCTTCAGCTAAACCCTAATTGTACAAACTATCAAAATATTTTGTGAGGAGCAAAAACGATCAACTTTTTTATGTTCCACCCTATAAAAATGTTACACACCCTGTATAATTTGATTCTTTTTCGCAAAAATGAAAAAACTTGAATCATAAGCTTTCCAACAATATATAGTTTGTGGGTCATTAAGTATGTAAAACTTAAGTTTTGTCCCGTTTAATCAGAATTGGTGCATTTCTCAACATTATTAGAAGTGAAACATTTTTTGGACCAGTTTGTGACTTCTGACCAAGATGAACATTAAGAATTGCCATTATTGTTGTTTCTACTAACAAAAACACAGCAAAACTTGATTAAAACAATATTATCGCTATTTATTGAAAAACGCCCTCTATGCAAATATGGTTCGCGTTATGTATCACGCGTACTGCAGGGGATACTGTCGGACGTAAAATGCTCGTTGCGGCTCTACGAGCATTTTTGAATTGATGTTTTCTTGTACAAAGAGGGCTGATTTTTCTTAATCCTTATAGGTGTAAGTTCATACATGTAAGTACCGTATTATCCCTATTAAGCGCCCAGGACCTTATAAGCGCCCACCCCCTTTTTCTCAGGTGACTTTAGAAATATATACTAATTAACCGCCCACCCAAAAAATAAGCTTATACTTAATAGTTACTCACATCACACTAAGTCTCGGACTACAAATTGCTTGAAAATAAAGAGGAAATTGTGGTTATTTTAACTTCAGACATCCTTGACATATTGTTTGTGATCCAAAAGTGAACTTAAACCATGTGCTATGCCTTCAAACAGCAACAGAAACCATCCAAATACGCACGTTTCGTGTTTATTGTCATTCGTGGAGGCCGCCATCTTGAATTGCAAAATATCAAATTTTGCAGTCTTGGGACGTAAAGGTTGTTAAATTTTGCAACCTTGACGGTCAACAACTTTGTAAATCAGTATACAAATAAGCGCCCACCCAAAATGACTTAGTCAACCGCCCTGGGCGCTTAATAGGGATAATACGGTAATACAATTATAAAAATAAACTAATCCCAGTTTTTATCATAATTGAGGGCGCAGCCTCCAACACATCTCTTAGTGCCCCTTTAAGTGGGGTTTGGACCACACTGTAGCATTTTCCACCTGCTTTTTAAATGATAGACAAATTTATCCAAATCGAAAATCTGCCGACATGTGACTCATTTCGCTTGATCACGTCACATTATGTGGGAGCCATTTCATTAGGCAAAAAACACACGCTTAAATAGCCCATTGACTTGCTGGCGGGTATCTTCAGCATCTTTTAACAAAAATATCGAGTGCGATGACGTGCCGTGCATCAACTGTCTATTGTTTTTTGCATATCGTATACACACAGAAGCGCCCCCTTGAGGCAAATATGAACCTGTCTCGAACATCAAGCAACGCTCCGGGACAGCCAAACTGTTGCTCGTTTCAGTGAGAATGGGTTTAATCAATATAAATTGTGACGTGTTCGACCGAAACCAGGCACAATTGGGCAAGATATCAAAATTGAGTTAGTAATTGATTATTAAACTAGAGATCTTTAGTTTTAGAGTGGTACCTCTCTTTTTTTAATCGGACTTCCCAAAGCGGAGTTACATCATTTTCAAGTTCGTCTTTTACGGTCTTTATGAAAACTCCAAACTGAGATATCGCCTTTTAAAGTTACTAGAACTAGGCTTTTTACTAGAACTAGGCTTTTTTTAAATCACTGAAACATACATTTAGGATGATTTTTTAATCTGAATCTTTCAAAATATTGTTATAAACACTCTGAAGATTAATTATTTACCAGAAACTCAAATTCCCTAAAAAATCACCCCTAATTATGTTTTGGGCTATTTCTCAGTTTGGAGCTCTGCCCAATTCCGTCTGGTTTTGGTAGAACACGTCACAATTAACCCGTTCCCTGTGCTATAGACTCCCGACAAGTTTGAACAGAAAGATTTTGATATTTTTTTCGAGTGTATAGCAGCGTGGATGAAGTGTGTGCATGATCGGTATATTTTATTGCCGCTTTTAAAAATTAAACTAATTCAATTTTTGTTGCTGTTTGTTCAAAACATGAGATTGAGATATACAGTAACATGCCAGGTTATAACTGCTTGGAACTCCAAAACTGTAGCTCCTGCGTACAAATATTTATATATTTGTAAAGACGTTTCATTTCTTTAATTAATAGAAGCATTGTTTATGAGGATTGGTCAATAATTGGGAACGCTACACCGAAAAAAAGTTACCAAAATGCAGTTTGGTTCTGAACACGCAGTATAGTGTGACAGGTATGTGTTTGCTGCATTGATTTGAGGTACACAGTAGTGTCAAAGAATTATTTTTTTATATTCAAGATGAACATATAATGTTGCCACTCACAAAATCACAAAAGCCGCTTTATGACCATCATACATTCATTGTGACTGTTTATAGCTGGGAAGCAAACATGTGCTAGTGTGCTATCAGAATAGATAGCTAGTGAATTAGTGTGCTATCAGCAGTAGACAGTAGATGAAGTAGTGCGCTATCAAAAGTAAATGCTGACAAAGTAGAAAGATCAAAGAAGTGCCTCAAAAAAGAAAGATTGCTTTGTTTTAAGCCTTTGTATGTAGTAATGAATCTCCCATGTAATGGATCTACAAAACAGGTAAATAAAAAAAGAAAATCAAGACATTTTTTGTGCTTTTCTGAATGTCTTGATTTTTACCACTTTTTAAACTAAAGCCTGCCACAAAATGAATTGGGGAGCTATTCACTCAGCTTTAAATTTGCTCTTTGATATAATGTAATACATGTGATCAAATGTTTTCAAGACTCCCCTAAGGTAACACAAAAAAACACCATTATGTGGACCTGACCGACCCATTTTTTTTGAATTTTTCAAAAAAATATAAAATGTACCAATCTTTAAACAATTGTTGGGAAAAATGGATTTTTAAGAATTGACGTTTGACTGCAGAACAGGGGTTTTTTTTCGTCACCTAAAAGTTTCTCTAAAACCAGATACACCTTTTTATCCTGAAGCCAAATTAACCCTAAATCCCCTACCAACGTAAACAAAGAACTATTTATGGGCCAATCAATTGGTTCACTGCAACTCAGAAAACATGCCTAATACAAGAAACACAAATGGGCAGGGGTTAGAAATACCAAAGAAAATGACATTTTATTTATTGTGGCCCTAATGTAATCCATTAGGGCCACAACAAAAATTAATACCTGTATACAGTAACGCACAACAACTCTGGGGACAAGATTAGCAGAGTTTAAAGTCGTGTTTTTGTCAAACACGTTGTTTAAAAGATAAACTCTCGTTTTAGTTAGACACACGTTTAGTTAGACACGGTTTTAAGCTAAAACCATGTTTAGTACGAGAATACGGCCCATAGAGAACAAAGTCTTGTGGGTAGTGGTTAGTGTGCCTTTTGTACAAGACCGTTACAGCCCTTTAATGGCAAAAGATTGTATCTTATATGTAGTTTCCTAACAGTATACTTCCTTTTAACATGATCAAAGTTAGCTTTTTCTCCATAAATCATGTAGTGGTAAAAGGCAGTATATTCTTTTATTGTCTTTACAAGTTGCAACCTTTTCCTAAGTGAGGATTATTGAACCAAGTTAACACAATCCATGTTAATAGGAAGTATATCATTGGGAAAGTACATATAAGATACATTCTTTTGCCATAAAAGGGCTGCGGTAGCTGCTGCTGCCTGTCCTGGCCAGCTTTGGTTGTGATAGCCGAGATGTGTTTTGACCAAGTCAGCTTGCTGTCAATTGGTAACACCAAGGGTCTGGGTTGGGTGGAGTCGGTTGGGTGGGTTTGGTTGGTGTGGTTTAGTTGGGTTGGATTGGGTGGGTTGGGTTGGGTTGGGTTGGGTTGGGTTGGGTTGGGTTGGGTTGGGTTGGGTTGGGTTGGGTTGGGTGGGTTGGGTTGGGTTGGTTGGGTGGGTGGGTTTGGTTTGGTTGGTTGGGTTTGGTTGGGTGGGTTTGGTTGGGTTGGTTAGGTTGGGTGGTTTTGTTTTGTTAGGTTTTGTTTGGATTTGTTTTGTTTTGTTTTGTTTGTTTTGTTTTTGTTGGTTTTTTGTTTCGGTTTTTTGGTTGTTGTTTTGTTTTTTGTTTTTTTGTTTTTTTGTTTGGTTTTGTTTGGTTTTGTTTGGTTTGGTTTTGTTTGGTTTGGTTTTTGTTGGTTTTTGTTTTTGTTGGTTTTAGTTTTTGTTTGGGTTGGGGTTTTTTTGTTTTTTTAATTTTTTTTACAAAAGATTTAGTTGGTAACAGATAACAAAATAAACAGAGAAACAATGCAACAAGTATTGCCAGATTGGATTTTCAATCTTTCAGACTGTATGTAGGGACTAACTAATAGGACAATTTAAGAGAGTATATTTATAAAGCTAAAATAGGTCACACATCTCTTTATAAACCAAAATGACCGATTGCACCTTTAAGAATAGCCTCAACAGGTACTGTCATTGTAGCAGAAATGATGTGATTTAAATTTGAGTGAGCAAGCCGACGAAAAAAAAAGAGATCGAAGTCTGTCTCAAAAGCCTACTTTATATAGAAGCCGGAACAGATTAAATAGAGCAGCCGGTTTATCTTAAACAGCCTCTGACGCAGTCTTCAATTCGGTCAATGTCATATCGTATGGCACAGTTCAAGGTGTGACCGACATCTATATTTATCTATATTTATCGATGGTCAAGCGCGGCCACGTCTGTCTAGCCCAGTTATTAGCCCTTGGCAAACTGAAGACTAGAAAACAAATATTGTAGAGTCTGCTATTCTGTTCGTCTAACAAACATTTTGATTGGTTAAAAAGATTGATAAGTTCCCATTTATTAGCCAATGAAAGACACTGTTAGAATTGTCACGCACCCTTTCTGTGTCATCAGATTATTAAATATAAAATAGTCTGCAATTCTGTACTTCTCATAAGCATTTTGATTGGTTTAAAATATGTATTTCCAGTTTATTAGCCAATGAAAGACACTGTAAGAATATTCAAGCAGCCTCTCTATCACGCCAGGTTATTAGTTCTTGGCAAACTAAAGGGTTGAAAACATCTAACGTCTGCGCTTCTGTGCTTCTTAAAACATTTTAATTGGTTAAAAAGATGGATTTCCCTTTTATTAGCTAATGAAAGGCACTGTAGGAATATTCAATCAGCCTCTCTGTCTAGTCAGAAGTAGCCTGTAGCAAACTACATGTAAAGGGTGGACAAATATAATATTTATTATTTGGTTTCAATGACTGCTATTCCATTTTTTTTTCTTCAGCATTTTTTTTTTAACAGTTTAAATGGCATTGAATATTAAACTAAATTTTTATAACATATATGTGTGGTGGCATGGGAAAACCCTTCACATTTTTGACAAAACCAGCCATAGCCAGTGAGATTTAGTGCCACTTCTTTTTTCTGTATAAAAATTGGTAAATGGCACAATTTCTTATCGTTGCATTGTCTCAAGGCCAACATATTTGGTATCAAAATGTGCCTAACAATTAGGTGCATCTTTCTAGCGACTGATCCTAAAATCTCGAAAATCAGGGTTGCTTTATTTTCTTTCTTTTTTTCAAGATTTAAATCTTACTATTTTCTGCTGGAAATTAATAAGTTTGCTTGGATAGATTGGTTTTAAACTATTATCACATTAGAAACATTAGTCAAATTGACATTTAACAATTTTGTCTTGTCATGAACCACGGTCTGGTAGTAATATTGTCATTTGGCCTTTGTGAAAAAGACTGCAACCATATCAATCATCATTAAAGGCATATTATGAGATCTTTTCCAGAGAGCGCCGTCTATTCATGATTTTTTGTAGAAAGTAGATTTTCTTGCAGATTTACATTTCTGATCATAAATCGTACATACATTCCAAGTTACAGAGCGATACGATTCCTAATTCCCTCAAAATCATGGTTTTAGAGTGAAAATATAAACTGTCGTGTTATCCTGACAGTTTATTTTCACTCTAAATCATGATTTTGAAGTAATTAAGAATCGTATCGCCCTGTAACTTGGAATGTATGTACGATTTATGATCAGAAATGTAAATCTGCAAGAAAATCTGCTTTCAATTTTTTTTTTATGTTGAGGGCGTTCCCTGGAAAAGATCACATAATATGCCTTTAATATGGTGACGAAATCAAACAAGCCGAATATCACATATTTGTTCTTTTCTTCATTTATTTTACTCTAAAAATACAATTATTACTAACCCTTAAACGTCAATGAAATTGACTAAAAAGTGCCCCTTTTTACAGAAGTATGTGGAGGACGTCATGTACCGAAAAGTGCTCCTTGGACATATTTCATGATTGCAGATGCGTAGCCGTAAGATATACTAAGGCAAACAACAACAAAAAGTTGTGTTGCCCTCAGCGAACCACCTTAAAATCGTAAAAACTAGGGTCGCATTTTTAAAATAAAAAAACAAAACATTTTTTTTATTTTTTATTTTTTTTATTATTTTATTTTTTAAATTTAAATTTGATTAAAAGTGTCTAAATGTTACCATTTCTTGCTTGAAATGAATAAGTAAGCTTAAATAAATGTTTTTTTAGCCTATTGTCACACTAGAAACATTAGTTAAATTGACATATGGGCCTATACCAATTTTGTCTTGACATAAACCATATATTTTTAGCCCCCCCCCCCCCAAAAAAAAAGGATTTCCGACCAACTGACCCGATTTTAAAATTTTGGCACTTGAGGGCAGCACAACCTTTTTTTGTTGGTTGGCCTAAGTGTACTCCCCCATCCCCAGGGATGAGAGAATGCTTTACTTGTAGAAACTAGCCTTCTTTAGTTTCACCACTTAGGATCGTTTCGAGTGACACTAACAGGGTCCTGCAAACATCTCTAGTATTCCGAAACTGTTTGAATGCACTTTTTGTCATTCGAAAAAATTGAGTGCGATGTCAATATTCCAAACTCTGGACTGTAAGCCGTCTGCTGTAACTGGAACAATGACCTGATGCATCTACATAAGGCCTTGCCCTTTCTTTGCGCCCTTTTTTCCTTTTTTAAAAAAAAAGAAAAGATTTTTGATATTTCTAAATGATCATCAGATGTCTGCTGGTCTGACGATTGCCTTATTGGCATGAAATTCAAAGTAACGCCTCCCTTTCTCGGAAGGTCTAAACTTTGAAATTTTAAAAGTTTGGATTTGAGCACTGTTATTCAAAAGATAGTCTAACCATGAAATTGTGTCGATATTCATGGATTTATGTTTAAAAAACATTTAAGTTAAACCATTTGGAACGGTAGTTGCTACTCAGAGTTTCACGCTTGTGCGATCATCAGACAACTCTGACATATATATATATATAGCACTGCATATATATATATATGTATATATATAAAAATTCAGAGGTATAGACCTTCCGGAATATTATCGCTACTCTGAGTTTCATGGACAATCCCATACGGTCATTTTGTCCAATCATGTATATATATATATATATTGACCGACCGACGGCACTTAAAGGGCAAGTCAACTGCTTTATTTTGGCTGCCTAATACCGTATTATCCCTATTAAGCGCCCAGGATGGTTAGCAAAGTCATTTTGGGTGGGTGCTTATTAATGTACAAGTGGTCATTTGAAGATGCTGACCATTTGATGGTCATTTGAAGATACTGACTATTTGATGTACTAAATGAAATATATGTACAAGTGGTCATTTGAGGATGCTGACCATTTGAAAAGGTGGGCACTTATAAGGGATTGTTTGTTGGTAGTCATTGAGAAAAACAGGGGTGGGCGCTTATAAGGTCCTGGGCGCCTAATAGGGATAATACGGTAGGCTATTCCAGTTGAAATCCATTATGCAACCCCCCACCCCTCCCATATGAAAGACATGACCTTAATCTTCCACACAGGGAGTGTAGATTTCAAATGGAGTCCACCCACATATGCAGGTAATTCCATTTGAAATCTACACTCCCTGTGTGGAAGATAGATTAAGGTAATTTCTTCCATAGGGGGTGTATGTATTACAAATGGAATAGTCCAATACACTCGTCAAACAGTACTGGCAAACATGCTCGAGACCCCGCGCATGGAACTTTCGTGTCTTAAAACAAGGCTAACGAAATGTTTAAAGTAAATACAAAAAACTACTTTTTTGCACTTTGGAAATATATCTTTGTGCGTGCAAGGGAGTAGTGAAGTGTCTCTGGGCAACATCATGTTTCATGTTGACGTCTTTGATAGCTTGCAGCTGTTCAACCAGTGTTGCCAATTTTGCTATTTTGGCACAAATACTTGCAAACTATATCAACTTGGAATATCGGGCTACAAAGCAGTGTTTCCAACCCTTTAATTTTAGCCCAAATATGATGAGAAGTACTAATTTTGGAATCAAGTTGGACTTAATAGGCTTGTACTAATGCTGAGGACTTGAACACTCAGTGGACTCTGACTCAGTGGGCTCTGACTCTGACTCTGACTCAGTGGGATTTGACTCTGACTCAGTGGGATTTGACTCTGACTCAGTAGGATCTGACTCTGACTCAGTGGGATCTGACTCAGTGGGATCTGACTCTGACTCAGTGGGTTCTGACTCAGTGGGATCTGACTCTGACTCAGTGGGATCTGACTCTGACTCAGTGGGATTTGACTCTGACTCAGTTGGATCTGACTCTGACTCAGTGGGATCTGACTCTGACTCAGTGGGATCTGACTCTGACTCAGTGGGATCTGACTCAGTGGGATCTGACTCTGACTCAGTGGGATCTGTCTCTGACTCAGTGGGATCTGACTCTGACTCAGTGGGATTTGACTCTGACTCAGTGGGATTTGACTCTGACTCAGTGGGATTTGACTCTGACTCAGTGGGATTTGACTCTGACTCAGTGGGATCTGACTCTGACTCAGTGGGATCTGACTCTGACTCAGTGGGATCTGACTCTGACTCTGACTCAGTGGGATCTGACTCTGACTCAGTGGGATCTGACTCTGACTCTGACTCAGTGGGATTTGACTCTGACTCAGTGGGATTTGACTCTTACTCAGTGGGATCTGACTCTGACTCAGTGGGATCTGACTCTGACTCAGTGGGATCTGACTCTGACTCAGTGGGATCTGACTCTGACTCAGTGGGATCTGACTCTGACTCAGTGGGATCTGACTCTGACTCAGTGGGATCTGACTCTGACTCAGTGGGATCTGACTCTGACTCAGTGGGATTTGACTCTGACTCAGTGGGATCTGACTCTGACTCAGTAGGATCTTACTCTGACTCAGTGGGCTCTGACTTTGACTAAGTGGACTCTGACTCTAACTCAGACTCAGTGGACTATGACTCTGTGGGCTCTGATTCAGTGGACTCCAACTCATTTGACTCTGACTTAGTGGACCCTGACTCTGTGAACTCTGACCTGACTCTTAACTCAGTGGACTTAAACTCAGTGGGCTATCAAATTGGCCGACAATGGCCGACAAGTCCCCAACCCCATCAATACTGTAAGTTCAGTCTATAGCCTACACTGCAAAAACTAGGGTGTTCAAAATAACACCATGGGTGTTGTTTTTAACACATGTCTGGAGTTAATATAGGTCCAATCTCTACGGTGTTAATTTACACCCTCTGGTGTTAAAATTCACACCACTTTTGACACTGAGGTGGTGTAAATCACTACACTGACGTAGGCTGTTAATTTAATCTCTCTTGCAGTTTATACAGGTCCAATCCCTTGGGTGTTAATTTACACCTTCCGGTGTTAAAATATTAATGTTAGATAGGTTGAAGTACTTGTAAATAAAATGCTTGCAAATAAAATATTTCACTGTTCAACAGTTCAAATTTATTAAAACTTGAAAGTTTTTGTGAATTAATGTTTTTACTTGCCATTTAATTATGAAATGGTGCATGTTGTAGATCGAATCATTAGATGAAATGTATAAATATACAATCCAAAGTGTTACGAAACCAATATAACCAACCTCTGTGGGCATGTAACCAATATAACCAACCTCTGTGGGCATGTGTGGAATAATGACACCCATGTGAGTTATTCTTACACCAGGTTTAACACCAGAAACCCAACTCCATGTGCAATGTTACATTTTAAAACTCTAGTTTTTGCAGTCACCAAGTGGTGTTAATTTAACACCAAGACGCTTAACACCAACTAATTGTAACATATTTAACACCATTTTTGCAGTGTATAGGCCTACATGTATATGTCTAGTTTCTTGAGAAATGAGACAAATAAATGCACTTGCGCAGATATAGATCTTGATGGCAATGAAGTCATAACATTGTTCACACAGTACAGTCAGGCATGCGCACAGTACCAATCTGGGGCACACAGTACAGTCAGGCATGCGCACAGTACCAATCTGGGGCACACAGTACAGTCAGGCATGCGCACAGTACCAATCTGGGGCACACAGTACAGTCAGGCATGCGCACAGTACCAATCTGGGGCACACAGTACAGTCAGGCATGCGCACAGTACCAATCTGGGGCACACAGTACAGTCACTCATGCGCACAGTACCAATCTGGGGCACACAGTACAGTCACTCATGCGCACAGTACCAATCTGGGGCACACAGTATAGTCAGGCATGCGCACAGTACCAATCTGGGGCACACAGTACAGTCAGGCATACGCACAGTACCAATCTGGGGCACACAGTACAGTCACTCATGCGCACAGTACCAATCTGGGGCACACAGTATAGTCAGGCATGCGCACAGTACCAATCTGGGGCACACAGTACAGTCACTCATGCGCACAGTACACTCTTAGAAAAAATGGTTCGTTTAAGAACCCTTTTTTGTCCCGCGGGGAGCACCTTTTGGCCTAAAAGGTTCTAAAAAGAACCTTAGAATGGTTCTTTGAAGAACTTTCAAATTTTAAATAAGACCTAAAGGTATATTTACTTTTTTGTTTTTATGTAATATGCAAATTCAAGAGAAATGTAAACAAATTTAGTCCTTTTCAACTGTTAAAAATCATTTCTTCTTGGCTAAAAACATTTTTTACCGTTTTACCAAGAACCATTGAGGGTTCTCCATAATTTTTCCCCAAAAGGTTCTTGAAGCTTGAGGAACCATTTTCTTGGCTAAAGAACCCTTTTAGAACCTTTTTTGGTTCTAAAAGGAACCCAATGAAATTTCTATAGGGTTCCTTTTAGAACCAAAAAAGGTTCTAAAAGGGTTCTTTAGCCAAGAAAATGGTTCCTCAAGCTTCAAGAACCTTTTGGGAAAAAATTATGGAGAACCCTCAATGGTTCTTGGTAAAACGGTAAAAAATGTTTTTAGCCAAGAAGAAATGATTTTTAACAGTTGAAAAGGATTAAATTTGTTTACATTTCTCTTGAATTTGCATATTACATAAAAACAAAAAAGTAAATATACCTTTAGGTCTTATTTAAAATTTGAAAGTTCTTCAAAGAACCATTCTAAGGTTCTTTTTAGAACCTTTTAGGCCAAAAGGTGCTCCCCGCGGGACAAAAAAGGGTTCTTAAACGAACCATTTTTTCTAAGAGTGTACCAATCTGGGGCACACAGTACAGTCACTCATGCGCACAGTACCAATCTGGGGCACACAGTATAGTCAGGCATGCACACAGTACCAATCTGGGGCACACAGTACAGTCAGGCATGCGCACAGTACCCATTTTTTCTAAGAGTGTACCAATCTGGGGCACACAGTACAGTCACTCATGCGCACAGTACCAATCTGGGGCACACAGTACAGTCAGGCATGCGCACAGTACCAATCTGGGGCACACAGTACAGTCAGGCATGCGCACAGTACCAATCTGGGGCACACAGTACAGTCAGGCATGCGCACAGTACCAATCTGGGGCACACAGTACAGTCAGGCATGCGCACAGTACCAATCTGGGGCACACAGTACAGTCAGGCATGCGCACAGTACCAATCTGGGGCACACAGTACAGTCACTCATGCGCACAGTACCAATCTGGGGCACACAGTATAGTCAGGCATGCGCACAGTACCAATCTGGGGCACACAGTACAGTCACTCATGCGTACAGTACCAATCTGGGGCACACAGTACAGTCACTCATGCGCACAGTACCAATCTGGGGCACACAGTACAGTCACTCATGCGCACAGTACCAATCTGCATGGGTGCATCAATTTGTTAACATTTCCCTTGAAACCAACACATACCACATTTTCGTCAGATCAAGCCATAAATCGGCCGATGAAGGGTGTATGCCCGGGGGGGGGGGGGGGGGGGGGGGGGGACCACTCTAATGGGTAGCATTTTTGCCACAAAATCCCTAAACATGGGGTATGATTTTGTGCTGGAAATCCCTAATAATGGGGTCACTTTTTACAAATGGGTCTATTTTCGCAAAAAAATTGTCTATTTTCGCGAAAATTTGCAAAAATTAGGTATATTTTCCCGATAATTTGCGAAAATTTGGTCTAAAATGAAGCAAAACATCTAAAAATGGGTACAGATTTTTCTAAAATCACCCCTAAAAATGGGTAGGGGCGTTGAATCTCCAGCGGCACACCCCCGACCAAACCAAATCTGAGTACCCCCCCCCGGTGGATGTAGTAACCTGAACATTCCAGGTAATCATTTGCTTGTGTTGAGAATGAAAATCACATACAACGCACAATTATTGACAGACCTGTAAATACGCCGCATCGATATTGATTCTTCAAAACATTCAATTATTTGACCCAATTCAAATGATATTGTAAACAAGAATGAGGAAAAAAATGACACCCAATTTGGGGTTTTTTCTCTTCAAAAACTGGTTCAATATTGACACAAAATCCTATGTTTCAAGACTCCTGCATCCTGCCCCCATGACTCAACCTCACTCACAGCAGACATCCCCCTCTGACTCTAATTCTGATTTTTTTTAAATAAAAAAAAAAGGTTCCGTCTAGCGAGCTAAACACCGCCAAAATGTATCTAAAACTAGAACTCCCAAAGTGTGTGCATTTTTTTATAATAATATGGCAAAGTTGGCCTATCGATATCTGTGAATATTAATACTGAATCTGTGCTTTGGATATGTATATACATCCACTTTAAATGTGTCAATATCAAGCTTGGTAGAGAAAACACAGGTTTTATCCAAATATGAATATTTTCCAAAAGTGAAATTGTTAACATTAATTTCCACATCTAGGGCCCCAGACCAGAACTTACTCAAATACTTCAACGGTTCCATGTGACTGTTGTGTCTCTTTTATTCTGATTGTTACACCTGATGTTGGATAGTAAGGCCAACAACACAAATTGTAGTATTCGCGTAACATGCCATTGAAATTTAGGGTTTAAGGCCCCCCCCCCCACCCCCTTACTTCCTGTATAGCTATTTTGAATGAAATTGACTAACGGCATCTCGAGAGTTACCCCCTGCATCGTGCTGGTTCCTAATTTTGAATATGATTTATTCCATTAAAATAAACAGTCTAGGGGTCCAAAGCGTAGGCAATAACTATTTTCCTTTCATCTTCAAACTCCCGAAAGTGAGATTCATTACGATGCTGTGTACTGTATTCCTTTTTGATGAGGAGCACCAACGATTTTTTTTTTTTTTTTTTAATTTCTGCAAAAAATGAGAATAAAATCCAGGTGGGGGTAAATTAGGGTCCTGCGGATTACGCCAATACAACAACAACATTTACTTACTTTACTTTTCGCACATGTAATTTTTCGCACTTTGCACATTTTGAAAAATGTTGCTTGTTTTTATTTTCGCGATTTTGAGCTTCCATACATAGACCTACATACATATTCGCACATTTTTATTTTCGCGCTTGTTGATTTTAGCGCGAAAAACGCAAAAATGTAGCGCGAATATTTCCACTTTTACAGTATTGCCTAAACATTGATATCAAACATTGACAGGGAACCAGCCAAGGTGCACGCGTGCATACATACTACTACATCCGTAACTACTTGTGAAAGCTGTGAATGCAGTTACTTATTTCTAACACGTCCCTATTGGCCGAGGCGGTACTATGTACTTGGTGAGTTACTTGTACTTCAGCGCCATTTGTGGGTCGTTGTCAAGGGGACTGCCAGGAATACTGACAAAGAACCAAGAGACCACTTGAAATAGTGTAGGAACAGACAAAAACCGCATGAAAGACATATAACCTGATGGGGTTGAGTGTTTGCACCGAATATGTGAGGCGCATCAAAGCACACGTTGTGCCACATTCTTATCCATTTCTCGAACATTTTGACCTCGGAATGGAATACTTGAATAATATGTTTTGGATGTACAGATACATAACCAAAGAAAACGGAACGCTACCCTCCCCCCTGCTCCCAAATGAAATGGTAAATCATGCATATTAAACAAAATTAGTTGGTTATTCCCCCTGATCACAGGCCTCTCCCCTCCCCTTCTCCCCCCCCCCCCCCCTCTCCCCCACCCCAATTGAAGACCCACTATGGATGTACAGTATAGAACTTTGACCAGTTTTAAAAGTCTTTCTCTGTGTTGCCAAACCTATGGCAGCATAATGGGCACCTTTTTACCCTCGTATTGCAACAAAAAACACCCAAAAGAGTGGCTACCAATGTAGTTTGTATATGGACTCAAATGAAATTGGGCTATATTTGTTGTTGCGGGACGTAGCCTAGCGGACACTTGCGCTGCGGTTTGGAACAAATTTCAGTTGGCAACACCTGCTTTTCTTCCTCAAAATGGCTTAATTCTCTGGGATTATTTCCAATCTGGAACCTATATGTTGAAGGATTTCTTCAAAGATTCGGACCCATCTGTAAATGTATCTTGTTTACGTGTAAAGAGCTAACCTGTAGAAGGAAGAATGGGATATTCCATTTGAAATCCATACACCCCCTATGGAAGACACAACCTTAATCTTCCCCACAGGGAGTGTGAATTTTAAATGGGGTTACCTGCATGGGTGACTCCGTTTGAAATCTACACTCCCTGTGTGGAAGATTAATGTCATGTCTTCCATAGGGGGTGTATGGATTTTAAATGGAATTGCTCGATGATATGTTCAAATTGTATGATATTTTCATTTGAATTCCTTCTTTCTTTCGGTCACAGGTTTCTTTCACACCCCAATCACTGCCAAGCGTGATGTTTTCACCCCAATCACTGCCAAGCGTGATATTTTCACCCCAATCACTGCCAAGCGTGATATTTTCATTTGAGAAGGGGGGATTGCCGTATCAACCGCAAGCTCTGACCAACAGTTGGGAGACTTGATTGCAAGGTAAGATTTTGATGACAAACTTTTGGACACCCTGTTTTACGGGCCTGACCTACCCAGATGTGACTAATTTCATATTCTTTGAATAATGTAAAGCACTAAAATTTTGCGGCATTAAAATTTTGTGAATCACCGACATCAGCCTTTTTCGGGGTATGACAATTTCGCGAATGCTCACTTCAATAATTGGTGCAAAATTTGGCACTCAGTCTTACCTTCCTGAATTTAACTGTTTCATTCAATTGTTGTGATGATTACCAAATATAGCCCCAAACTACAATTTCATCCAGATTTTTAAGTGTACTTTAGTAAGATATTGTTTTGAGTATTAAAGTATCATAAAAACGGGTTCCAAAATGTGTAAGAACAAACCATTGCTTTGATCGGCGATCACACGCCAACGGATTGCATTTTGAGGAGTTGCCCCCGCCCTATCCCAATAAGTGACCCATAGTTGCCCCAGCGCATAACTCACAACCAGTATCACTTTTCTTTATACAAACTCTAGGATATTTTTCTTAAACCATCCTTCCTTCCCCTTATTTATCTCCCCCCCCCCCCCCTCCCCACTCTTTCACTGGGCTGATACAATTATGCACACAAAAGTGGTCAACATTTGACCTCGTGTTTAAGGTTGTATGTATATTTGACACCATCCTAAATCAATGTGACCCCATTTTTTGAAATATGTAGAATATTTGTCTTAATGCCCTGATTCATCTACCCCTACACACGCTCTCTCACTGAGCTGATAGCATTATACTTCTTCCCTGGAACTCACAAAATATATCACTCTTGCAGTATATTGTTCTTAAGCTGTGTTTCCTGTTGCCCCCTTATTTTACCCCCATCTAATAGGTGTACCCCTTCCTTGACATATATATGCATTATTTTTTAAGAACACCCAAGAAGAATCGTCAAACCACCCTTCCCCTTTATATTTACCATCCCCCAACCCCAAACTTTCTCACTGGGCTAATGGCAGTACCCCCTCTTTGGCTGTGTTCGTACATTTTGAACTCACAAGTCAGATCATTCGTACACTCCCGAGATTTTTATCTTAAAACCACCTGTCCCCTTTCACTCGTGGTACCCCTGGATGATAGATGCAGTCCCTGTGTAGACGTGCCTATGCATCACTTTCCCCTCAAATCACAAGATGTATCACTCTGAAAATCCACAACAAACCATACATCCCCCTATTTACCCCCTTATTTTACCCCCTAGCTAATAGGTGTACCCTATTCTTTCCATGTGTGCATATCATAACCTACACCATGCACACAATCTGACAGATAGCATTATACACAGTCTTTACCCCCCATTTACCCCCTTATTCCTCCAGAGGCTGATGGTTCTATACCCCTTATGAGACCTGTGTCTGCGCTTGAGACACAACAACCCTTCAGGTACAAAAATCACCTGCTTTACCTACTGTGTATATCATCGCTGTTCCATCTAACCTTGTATGTTTTTTTTTTTGTATGCCCACCTTCAGCATGTATAAAGTAAAACTGCCCACTGGGTAGGCATAGGAAGTGTTGTGTTATACATGTTCCAGGTCAAGCAAGAGCACTTACAATGTTTTGATAGATGTGTTTTTGGCCCTTGTTTTAAGAGCAGACTGGCCAGAGGTTATACATAGGAAGTATTACTTTATACATGCTGAAGGGCCAGTTGGAGATACGAGGTTTTGACAAAACAGCAACGATATAGTCTTCTTTTTACAGATATTTTTACAAATTAAATCCAAAAAAGTGAAAGTCAATATGTGATTTGTTAATTTCTCAATAATCAGCGTCTTCTCATTGATACCGGTTTAAAATATGAAAATAAGATTTTGCAATCCATTCTCAAAATCTTCGAAAAATAAAATCCTAGTGAGAAAAACAAACTCTTATACAGTATTCATATTTTGCCTGCAAGCCTTTAATGCCCACCTGCAGTACGGTCCTCAGTGCAATCGCGTCATTACACTATATCCGCTTTTATTATGCAATATCAAAACGCAAAATTTCAACAGGCCCCCGTCTTTCAACCGGCTTTTGTCGCACCGCATACTAGGCAAGCGTGTGTTGCGCATTCTGTCAATGAACGTATCAAACAGAGAGCCGCAGGCGTTGCCGTGGCATTGATAGGTATGTTTCCATGCAGTTTTCAGCTCTGCACTGATGTATGATGAAGTGATATAACGTGAAGGGGGGAAATGGATTGACAAATTTACCCCTCCTTTAATGCTTTACACATGTTGCACTTTTTTATGATTCCAGAAAGCGCCAGCGTTATAGTCTTTATTTTAGGAGTGTCGTTGTCAAAAAGAAATGTTTAACCTTAAAGCTGCTATCCGCACACAAATCTGTATTAAATCTGTAATACCCTTTTCACAGGTAAGGCAAAAAAAGAGTTTGTTTCCAGTAGCAAGCCTGAAAAGTCAAATACAAAATTTCGTTTTTTAAAAATGAAAAATAAATCTTCTTCAAATCTGTGCATTTTTGTTACTCGTATGCTCGCTAAAATGTGATTTTCGCGCCGCGGATTTTCAATACCGTTCTTGCCGTATGTCGCCAATCGCCATCTTGAAACATGTTGCACACATTTTCGACAAAAGATGGCGCCCTAACACTGAGAACGACAATAAAATCTATAATTTATATTATACAAAATGTTTCACCCTCTAGGTCTAATTTGTGTGCTTCAGCTCTCTTAGCCTTATGAAAAGCGGGTTCCTGAAGAGGACTTACCAAAAATATTGCATTGCATTATGGGTAATACTTCCAGCTCAGGAATGCTTCCTGAATGGGAAATAGGCCCGGACTGTTCGTTGACCACATTTAATTAAAATAATGTGAATATAAACCGTATGTACAAAATGTTCATGAAAGCGAGTGGGTTAGCGTTCTTATATTGCACTTTTAAGGCAACATGTTTTCACATTCATTATAAATGCCACAACATTTTTATAAGGCCTACAACAACGGTCACCTCATCTATAGGCCTACAGTAGATAGCCAACTATACTCAGTCCATATACTATAACATTTCAATGGATAGCATCTAGCAATCCATACTGTATTTGCTATCTTCAGTAGATAGCAATCAGTATAAACAGTCACATTTAGCAATCCATACTTTATTTGCTATCTTCAGTAGATAGCAATTGGCATAAACAGTCACATTAAGCAATCCATACTGTGTTTGCTATCTTCAGTAGATAGCAATCGGCATAAACAGTCACATTAAGCAATCCATACTGTGTTTGCTATCTTCAGTAGATAGCAATCGGTATAAACAGTCACATTAAGCAATCCATACTGTATTTGCTATCTTCAGTAGATAGCAATCGGTATAAACAGTCACATTTAGCAATCCATACTGTATTTGCTATCTTCAGTAGATAGCAATCGGTATAAACACTCACATTAAACAATCCATACTGTGTTTGCTATCTTCAGTAGATAGCAATCAGTATAAACAGTCACATTTAGCAATCCATACTGTATTTGCTATCTTCAGTAGATAGCAATCAGTATAAACAGTCACATTAAGCAATCCATACTGTGTTTGCTATCTTCAGTAGATAGCATTCGGTATAAACAGTCACATTTAGCAATCCATACTGTGTTTGCTATCTTCAGTAGATAGCAATTGGTATAAACAGTCACATTTAGCAATCCATACTGAGTTTGCTATCTTCAGTAGATAGCAATCGGTATAAACAGTAACATTTAGCAATCCATACTGTGTTTGCTATCTTCAGTAGATAGCAATCGGTATAAACAGTCACATTTAGCAATCCATACTGTGTTTGCTATCTTCAGTATATAGCAATCGGTATAAACAGTCACATTTAGCAATCCATACTGTATTTGCTATCTTCAGTAGATAGCAATCGGTATAAACACTCACATTAAACAATCCATACTGTGTTTGCTATCTTCAGTAGATAGCAATCGGTATAAACAGTCACATTAAGCAATCCATACTGTATTTGCTATCTTCAGTAGATAGCAATCGGTATAAACAGTCACATTTAGCAATCCATACTGTATTTGCTATCTTCAGTAGATAGCAATCGGTATAAACACTCACATTAAACAATCCATACTGTGTTTGCTATCTTCAGTAGATAGCAATCGGTATAAACACTCACATTAAGCAATCCATACTGTATTTGCTATCTTCAGTAGATAGCAATCTGTATAAACAGTCACATTTAGCAATCCATAGTGTGTTTGCTATCTTCAACAGATAGCAATTGGTATAAACAGTCACATTTAGCAATCCATACTGTGTTAGCTATCTTCAGTAGATAGCAATCGGCATAAACAGTCACATTTAGCAATCCATAGTGTGTTTGCTATCTTCAGTAGATAGCAATCTGCATAAACAGTCACATTAAGCAATCCATACTGTATTTGCCATCTTCAGTAGATAGCAATTGGCATAAACAGTCACATTGGGCAATCCATAGTGTGTTTGCTATCTTCAACAGATAGCAATTGGTATAAACAGTCACATTTAGCAATCCATAGTGTGTTTGCTATCTTCAACAGATAGCAATTGGTATAAACAGTCACATTAAGCAATCCATACTGTATTTGCTATCTTCAGTAGATAGCAATTGGTATAAACAGTCACATTAAGCAATCCATACTGTACTTGCTATCTTCAGTAGATAGCAATCGGCATAAACAGTCACATTTAGCAATCCATAGTGTGTTTGCTATCTTCAGTAGATAGCAATCGGCATAAACAGTCACATTAAGCAATCCATACTGTATTTGCTATCTTCAGTAAATAGCAATTGGCATAAACAGTCACATTTAGCAATCCATAGTGTGTTTGCTATCTTCAACAGATAGCAATTGGTATAAACAGTCACATTAAGCAATCCATACTGTGTTTGCTATCTTCAGTAGATAGCAATCTGTATAAACAGTCACATTAAGCAATCCATACTGTGTTTGCTATCTTCAGTAGATAGCAATCGGTATAAACAGTCACATTAAGCATCCATACTGTGTTTGCTATCTTCAGTAGATAGCAATCGGTATAAACACTCACATTTAGCAATCCATACTATACTTGCTATCTTAGTAGATAGCAAGCTGTTTAAACAGACAGTCTCTTTTTTTTTCTTTTTTTTTTTTTCTCAACACATAAAATTCGAAAATTGCTGTTAATATTTTCTCCCAACGATTCCTCAAAAACATTTTGAGCCTTTTATATTAAAAAAAACGCCATCACGGACACTAAAAAAAGAAAATACCCTAATTTTTTTAATAAAAACAAACGCCCTGAAAAAAAAATAAAGAAAAGGATCGACCTACCGACCCTCTAAAAACCAACCTTTTTTTTTTGCCTTATGACACATTGTTGCTGAAATTTAAAAATACTGTCTTAAGAACTTATGACTAATATAGAGACTCGGACAAACTGTTGCATATAAGATAGGCTATACAATGTTAATTTTATATTTATTTATTTAGAATAAAAAATTAAATTGGAAAATTAGAGATAAGTTTTGAATATGAGAATACCATTCTGAAAACTAGAACATCATTTTGAGTACAAAAAGGCAAGAGTTCATTGAAACAAATGTGAGAAAAAACCAGGAGCGCATCAATTCTTTTTCTAACACATCGATCATAACTGAAATACATGTAGATGATTTCCCCCTTTGCAAATATATAGCAGCCTGAATTGTTGATTTATCTTATTTTTGACATGAAACCCTTATTGCCCCCATGATTTGGTTAGCCAAAGAGACGTGGGGGATAAGGTGTCAAATTACTGAAACAAGATAAGGGGCCTGGGAGAGGGGATCATTGTGGCCCTTGAACATTTAACTTTAAGCATGTTTAGGGGCCAGTGAGCAGACAGCAGCCCAAGTTGTTGATTTATCTTATTGTGACATAATGTTGTCTGTTCCCCCTATGATTTAATCAAAGACACATGGGGGAATATTATGACTGAAACATACTGGGGACTTGAGGATGGGGAAAGTTTTGTGGCCCTTGAACATGTTTAACATTGAAATAGTAAAGAATTTACTTAGGAGGTTTTACTTTAAGCATGTTTAGGGGCACATGGGGAATATTATGACTGAAACAAATACTGGGGACTTGAGGATGGGGAAAGTTGTTTGGCCCTTGAACATGTTTAACATAGAAATATTAAATAATTTACTTAGGAGGTTCTTCTTTAAACTTGTTTAGGGGCCAATAAGCAGACAGCAGCCTGTGACATAACATGTCTGTTGCCCCTATGATTAGGTTAACCAAAGAAACATGGGGGACATGTCAACTAAGAGAAATACTGTATAACTAGATTAGGGGACCTGTAGAGGGTTGGGGAAGTTGTGTAATTGAGAATTCGGGGTAGGGAAAGTAAGTTGTCAATTCTCTTTTTTATTCATAACAAATCTTAGATCTTCAAAAATGTGGGTTAAAAATATTTGAGGAAAATAAGATCTTATATCAATTTTTATTTTGTATAGCATTTGTAATGTCTTTGGAACCGGAGTGAGTTTTAGTGGGTTTTTTTTTTAATATATAAAGTTTTTTGGACTAAACTTAGTTAGATTGGAGACTTTATCAATTTTTTTAATAACATTTTCAACATTTTAGAATGTTAATTCTGTAAGGATTTGCTGTAAAGAGTGTCGTTTATTTTATTTTTTTATAGTCGGGGTCTTTCATTAACTGGTACCTGCTCAAAAGACGGTCTGAAGAATGCACCGCAGAACTTTCATTATCGGTAATCCCCCTCCCCCCCCCCCCCCCGATAGGAAAGGGACATCATAAACTTAGGTATAGAAAAATACTAATAATAGAAGTGCATCAGACATGTGTCATTTATATAGCAACGACACCAGCGGCAATTCTGTAGGTGCGCAATGCGGAAGTCTAGAAAGGCTCGCCGCGATGAAAACATATCAAACCAAATCTTGTACGGTGACCTGACAAAACAGTGGATGTTTTTCAGCGATAATCGGGTTGCCAAGCAAACATTTTACTACCAGAGGGAGGGGGACACGTATGAATGAAGGGATCGGATTTGTGTGTGTGTTACTTGTTGAGTTAGCTTGTCGTTGCATCGCCATTCATGGGCCAAACGTGATGCGTCAGACCAATAAAAATAAATGTATTGATTGTCCATAGATCACTTTCAAAAGTTGGGTCGGTCGGTCAGTTGGGGAATTTTTTTTAAAATTTTCTCCTTTGCCCTTTTTTTCAGGTATCAAAGTAAAATGAAGTGTTCTTGTTGTGGTTACCAAAAATGGAATCAAAAATCTGTAATATGTTGATGAGTATTTATATTTTCTAATCACTTTAAAAATAATTTAAAGGAATAAATGTGTGATTTTCGACTGAAATGTGTAAAAAAAAATGTTTTCAAAGAAAAATTAAAGAAAAATATTTACGTTTTGGGTTGGAATGATCTCGACGGTCGGGCGGACGAGGACAATAAAATAAATTGCCTCATAACAGCGTAGAATCATTGTTGAGGGTTCGTCAAATTATTATCTAACACTAAATAGGCGCTTTCATGTTACATGATGTATGAACACAATTTGTTATGCGTGGGTGGGCCGTAATGGGTCCTAAAAGTGAACTGAATTAGTTTTGAGCCAAAATCCCATAATAGGAAGCAATGTGAAGACAGATGATTTTTGTGACTCACTAATTTGAAACAAAATGCTGAAGTAAGGATCACTTCTATTATTAATTTGACACACCATTTTAAACCAAAATGCTGCAATATAAAGCAATGCAAAGGTTGATAATGTATTTGACACACCACTTTGAACTAATATACCGCAATAGAAAGCAATGTAAAGGTTGATAATTAATTTGACACACCATTTTGAACCAAAATGCCGCAATAGAAAGCAAAACAAAAGTTGATAATGAATTTGACACACCACTTTGAACCAAAATGCTGCAATAGAAAGCACTGCAAAGTTTGATGAGTAATTTGACACACCACTTTGAACCAAAATGCCGCAATAGAAAACAATAATGCAACGGTTGATGAGTAATTTGACACACCACTTTGAACTAAAATGCCGCAATTATAAGCAATGCAAAAGGTTGACAATGAATTTGATACACTACTTTGAACCAAAATGCCGCAATAGAAAGCAATGCAAAGGTTGATAATTAATTTGACACACCATTTTCAACCAAATTGCTGCAATAGAAAGCAATGCATAGGATGATAATTAATTTGACACACCACTTTGAACCACAATGCAAAGGTTGATTATTAATTTGTCACAACACTTTGAACCAAAATGCTGCAATAGAAAGCAATGCAAAGGTTGATAATTAATTTGTCACACCACTTTGAACCAAAATGCTGCAATAGAAAGCAATGCAAAGGTTAATAATTATTTTGACACACCACTTTGAACCAAAATGCCGCAATAGAAAGCAATGCAAAGGTTAATAATTATTTTGACACACCACTTTGAACCAAAATGCTGCAATAGAAAGCAATGCAAAGGTTGATAATTATTTTGACACACCACTTTGAACCAAAATGCCGCAATAGAAAGCAATGCAAATGTTGATAATGAATTTGTCACACCACTTTGAACCAAAATGCTGCAATATAAAGCAATGCAAAAGTTGATAACGAATTTGTCACACCACTTTGAACCAAAATGCTGCAATAGAAAGCAATGCAAAGGTTAATAATTATTTTGACACACCACTTTGAACCAAAATGCCGCAATAGAAAGCAATGCAAATGTTGATAATGAATTTGTCACACCACTTTGAACCAAAATGCTGCAATAGAAAGCAATGCAAAAGTTGATAACGAATTTGTCACACCACTTTGAACCAAAATGCTGCAATAGAAAGCAATGCAAAGGTTAATAATTATTTTGACACACCACTTTGAACCAAAATGCCGCAATAGAAAGCAATGTAATGTTTGATGAGTAATTTGTCACACCACTTTGAACCAAAATGCTGCAATAGAAAGCAATGCAAAGGTTGATACTTAATTTGTCACACCACTTTGAACCCGCAATAGAAAGCAATGCAAAGAGGTTGATAATTAATTTTTCACACCATTTTCCCACAATTAGAAAGGGTAGTGATTGTTGACACGCTATTTTGAATCAAAATAGAAAGCAACATGAAGGGTTATGTTTTTGTGACACACTATTTTGAACCAAAATGCCACAATAGGAAGCAAATGCTAAAGACTATGACTATACATAATTTTGAAGCAAAATGCTGCAAAAGGACTATACATAATTTTGAAGCATAATGCTGTAAAAGCAAGCAATGCGCAAATATGATGATTTTTGTGACTCACCGTTTTGAACCTAACTGCTGCAAGAGGCAATAGGAAGCAATGTGAAGGGTAATGATTGTAATATTGACGCACTGTTTTGAACCAAAATGCCGCACCAAATTGTCCATGATTCCATGGTTTACACCCATATCCGGCCATCATAATTCCATATATAGGCCTACTTTTAAATAACTGTCAAATGTACCATATTAATATTATAACATTAAAAATCTGGACAGATAAGCTATTCTACAAGCATATGGTCAGCCAGCAAAAAGATGTCCTTTTACATAACATTTATTGAAAGACAAGTTTTGCATGAGAGTGAATGGCCTCTCCATATACATATAAGTGTGTCTGACAGGCACCGCAGGCCAATCACAAAATGGTATGTTTGCTGTAACCTGAACCACACTTTTAAACATTGGAAACATTTTTTTCATTTCAATTAAAGGCATACTGTACATGGGCGTGTGCAGGGTGGAGCTGACCTGAGGGTCTTACCATGGCTAAGTGGCATCATTCAAAGTTCCCTTGAGTGACTTGCCGCCGAGTGAGAAACTTGGGGGGAGGTTGTGGCATATTTCCCCCGAGTGCCCTGGCGCGAAGCTTATATTGCTGACGAGTGAGAAATTTGAGATTGGGAGGGGGGGGGGCGGTTGTGGCATATTTTCCCTGAGTGCCATGGCGCAAAACTAAATGCCGCTGAGAAACTTGAGAGAGGGGGGACTCTCAACTTTATCTGTCTCTCTTTTTCTTCTTCTGGGGAAACCGGGGGGGGGGGGGGGGGGGGGGGGTATTGAGATATTGAGCCATGGGTGATCTTCAAGGTTATTTTGAATAAACATGAAACAAATAAGTGAGAAGCCATCTGTGGCCTTTTAGATGAATGGGTAGTTTCGATGTGATGACATAGAAACTCAAAATGCTAGCAAATTCCCGAATTTCACATGAAATACTGCAAATTAAGCTCTATAATTTTGGGTGGTAGTTAGTAGGTATATAAGCATTACGTATATGGGAAAAACCCAACTTCCCTGAAAAAATTGAGGGCGCACTCCCATACGTATCTCTCAATGCCCCTTTAAAGCCTGCAAGAGTCCAGTAGAAACTGATGACTAACCGGAATCAGTAATGCACTTATCAATTGCAAGCCTGGCCCCGGGGACGTCACATGGGCAATTTGTACGTCCCGGCCCTAATCCCCGCTATCCCCGGGTCCCCCGGGGCCGGGGATGCAATTGATAAACTGCATAATCGATAAACTGTTGATGATTTATGATGTAATCGATTTGAATAGTGTGGACTTGTTCTCATTTTAGCACTTTTTTTAATAGTGTGTAAACTTACAATTTTATTTGTATTTTAGTCTTCTATTTGCTATGTCGTGAAAATGCTTATGCCCCTTTGTATTATCGTGGGTGTTACACAAATACCCCTTTTTTGTGTTAATTTACATTTGAAGTAATTATAAAATTGGGAAGGTTTAAGATGGGCTGAAGAAATAATTTGCATTTCTGTAAGAGCGTGTTTCTGCTGGGGAAGAAACCGCTAATAAATGCTAAGTTTGCCCAGTAGAAACAGGCAGAACCCGGCAATAATCGGTATTTTTGATAATCCCAAAAACCTTCACAAACCAGGTTTGGAATCGGCAATAATCGGCAATAAACCCAATAGAAACAGAAAGGCAATTCTTAGCGGTTTGCGCCGTGAACCGTGTCACGCTGGGTTATACACATTATTGTGAAGCAATCTTTTTCAGGTGCGGTGGCATTGTTTGGTATTACAAAAGGTCAAATGTCGTGGCCCATCGACTTGGATCGATAAACTTAGCGGTAACTTTTTGCGAGTAGAAACAGGGGGATTAAAAACTGACCGATTGAAACTTAGCGTTTATTAGCGTTTACTTTTTGCAGTGCCCCAGCAGAAACACGCTCTAAGTGATTTGGGGGTTATGTGTTTTGGGGGAAATTGAGGGACATTTCATGCAGTGGCGTATCCAGGATTAAAATTTACGGGGGGCTGACACCAAAAAAAAATCGTAAAAGGTCCCCAATTTTTGTGGCCGTCAGCTCGTGAAATTCTGCTAAGTGGGGGGGGGGGGGGGGGGGGGTAGCGATGTGGTTGACCCAAAACCGGCAAAAAAAAAATCGCAGGGTACAAGTGGCAAATGTACCGACGAACCTACCTATGTCTCTGAAAAAGGTAAAGTGGTACAAAAAAAGGTATATTGTCAAATTTTACGGGAGGGGGGGGGGGGGGGGCGTACACAAAAAAGGTATATTGTAAAATTTTACGGGGGGCGCCCGCCCCCTCCGCTCCCCCCCCCCCCCCGTATCCGCCACTGTCATGCATGGCAGATGAAAAGAAATTAGCAATGGGAGGTTGTGCCAAATGAATAATCCTGGTATCACTAAAATGCCGGACTGTTTATTTTGTCAAGTGTATGTGTTGGATACACTAAGTTATTAACACTTTCCACACGGCTATATCCAAAACAGATTTGTCAGAAATCTTTCTTCACTTTCAAGGTCTCTCTCAAGGATTACAGAACCAATAGTAGGCATGTTTGTACCGTTTCAATGCATTTCTCATGGTGATTCCAAATATGGTAATGAAATTGACTAATTTTGACATATTTGCGACATTTTGTGACGTTTTTGAATGTCATCTGCAGACGCATGCCGCATGGAAAGTGTGAAGTTACTAAGTGATCAATAGTAAAAGGAAGACGACAACAAATTCAAAATTGAATCATGATAAACAAAGAATAGTTTTATTTTATGCCTTACGGTACACAAGGCCAATACTGGACCCTTCCGTCCGAGCCATTCAGCGGCAGACAGATCCCGTACACATCACCGGTCACGTAAATGCAATTATCGCATATCTGAAGTGATATATCGACGAGATGTCAGGTTTCGGGGCAAAATAAGGCCGATGAATAAAAAAAAAGTATCCGATTTGTCTCGATTTAGGTCTGCGGGTTTAGAACGCTGGATAATCCATAAAGCGTTAGCAATCAAGGTGCGGGATCGTGTCTCATGGGAGCTTGGAGGCGCATCCCAGAATGCTTTGCTGCAAGAAAATATCTTGTTTTTTCAGCAGAATAGTTTTTTATATAACTGTAGTGAGGGCAGGTGTAGGTTAAATTCCAAGTGAATATTTGTGGCCCGGGGGGGGGGGGGGGGGGGGGCACTCAAAAAAATGTGGGTAGGGGTGTGCCGTCCAGGGTCTCAAAAAGGGGAGCTACAGAACTGAACTGAGTGGATTTTATGACGAAAAATAGGGTCTTATAAGAACTGATTTTTTCAACAACAAAAATCGAAGAATTGGGCTTTGGAACGCAAAATTTCACAATTTTTGAATTTTCAATAAACTTAGGGTCTTAAGAACTGAGGGGGTCTTCAGCGTGGCACATACCTATACCCTTTTCTAATATCAGTGCCCCCCCTCCACCGGATTTGTTGTAGCTCATCACCTGTCCAGGTGTCATTTTATTTATTCCTTCTTTTGAACAACATCACATTTTTTAACAGCTAAACATTTTTATGAACTGATGTAGTCAGCGTCGTAACGCCATGGATAAAATCCCACCAATACGTGCGTACGTGCGTAAACCCAGAAGTGCATACCGGAAGCCTTCAATGAATGACCGCACGTCCAGATTGGTCAAACAAAAGAAATCACCATGCGCATGCATAGTTGTTAATGCGTTCCATGTATCATGTATTTGACGCAGCCCGACAAATCATGCATGTGTGAACTAGCTAGAATAACGTCCATAGCATTATGACAGTGAGTATAACAAAGGTTTGAAATTATGTTCTACGCTCTGTGCGAAAATTGGGGGGAATGCCCCCAGTCACAACCTTTGCCCCCAGTTTCCCCCCCCCCCTAGTCAAGCTCAAGCCCCATCCCCCATTTTGTCCCCCAAACAATCGAAAATGTTTTAATGTCAAAATTACTTAATATAAGTAGCTTGAAATTGGTCTGAAATATCTAATTTAGAACAAATATAAAGATTTAAAGCTTTTAAAAAAGGTATTAGAGGGGGTTGTGGCGTGGGCGTGGTGTCAGGCGTCCCCTCGCCCCCCTTCTGGCTTCGCCACTATAGTCAAGCGGTAAGCTGTTATAAAAATGTCACATTTGAAACTGGCAGATTTTTCAGAAACTTTTGGGACACCCTGTACAAACAAATATGAATCCTGGAACTCATGTGTAAATGCTGAGCTGATCACTAGACACTCTGATATCACAGCACAGAGGTTGGTTTGAAGCACAATAATTGAAACTGACAAAATGTAGTTTTTTATCTTGTAAGTAGCCTAGACTGGGTCTCCACTCCACGTCCCTCTATTTGGCTGTCATCTTATAACCCCCTGAGAACTACCGGCCGATTGGTTAAAAAGATGGATACATCATTTATTGCACCAATGAGAGACATTGTTAGAATAATTGTATCCCTGATAAACATGGGAGTGAAACATTTTACAATCTGCATTTGAATTGGCTATTCATATGAGTACATCTTGTAATAAACCAATCAGAACCACTGTAAGATAGACAGGTAGACCCCAGGGGGTTAAAAAATGACTCAGTGTTCCTGCTTAAATACTGCCTTTGTTCACAAGATGGTTTAATCCCAAAATTCCACCCATCACGGTTAGCAGCACACAATCCGGGGGGGGGGGGGGGTGGAGGGGTACTCGGATTTGGTTTAGTCAGGGGTTTGCGGCTGGAGATTCAAAACCCCTACCCATTTCTAAGGGTGATTTTGGAAAAAACGGTACGCATTTCTAAGGGTTTTGATTCATTATAGACCCAATTTTCGCACTTTTTCGGGAAAATATACCTAATTTTCACACATTTTCGCAAAATATACCACATTTTCGCAAAAATGGACCCATTTGTAAAAAGTGACCCCATTATTAGGGATTTTCCAGCAGTAAATCATACCCCATGTTTAGGAAGTTTTCGCAAAAAACGCTACTCATTAGAGCGGCACATCCTCGTATACCGTATTACCGGGCACACAATACATCCTTCATATGGGTATCTCTGAAGTTTCTTATGATCATTTTTTTCCTTCAATACACTTCTTGAATTTGTTGGTGGAAGTTTAGAAGAATAATGATTATGCATTGCATTATGGGATTAGCATCCTGACTGCTGTGAGACCAGAAAATGTTGTCAGATTTAGGTTTCGCTGAAGACAAAAGGGAACATAGCACTCGATAAAGAAGAGCTTACGGTCTATTAATGTTGGCTGCTGCTAAATAGCTGCCATGTGAGTTAGTGGTTTAAAGCATCAACACATGGTATGGCAATAAAACACCTGTTCTAAGATAGTTTTCAAGAAAATTATTAGAAAATAACTCTCAGAAAATGCAGGGACTTTATTTCTTATAGTTTTCTTGAAAAAAAACCGGTAAATTTTCAAACATTTTCAATTAATTTTTTTTTTTTTAAACTCTAGAATTGTCTAATATTGAAGAAGAAAAAAATTACATTTAAAAAAAAAATCTAAAATGTAAAAAATCAACAACAAAAATCAAAAATCTTATCTAAATCTTAACATGGTATGTAATAGAGGACCTGCGCATTTTCATTTATCGGCTAAAGGAATCAACCATGCGTTATTCACCGCAACCATGGCGTATTACAGCCCATTCAGTTTATTCTTTGAATTGATGCGGGATTTTTGAAAGTGACTTAAACTCTCAAGAATGAAATGGGATTTTTAGCTTGTTCTGTTTTCTTATGAACAAAGTTCAGCAGTCCGTCATCATTCCGGTAAACTATGTCCCCTTGGCCACTCATTTATAAAAGTTGTAATCATCCGTGTGAATTCACACTCAAAAACTGAGGAATTCTCAAAGAAGTAAAAATTGACCCTTAGGTGACGAAAAAACCCACCCCTGTTTTACGGACGGACAGACCTGTCAAGTAGGGTTGGCGGCCATTTTTATTTATTTATTTCAAACCTAAAATGACTGCAAAAATCTGGATTTTTTTTTTAATTTGTGGACAAAAAATTGTCTCCAGATCTTTGGCCACAAAACGGCTGATTTTACATGATTTGAGGAAACAAATTCTAAAAAAACCAACAAACAAAAATCTTGAAAAATGCAACAAGTGGGTCAGCCGGGCCCGTAAAACAGGGGGGGGGGGGGTCCTCGCCTTAACAAGGATTATAGTTCAATTGGCGATTTTGATACCCTTAGCATAGGCCCACGTTTTCATTCACACGGATGATTACAACATTATACCTGTCTGCCCCCGTGGACTATGTCACATGTAGGGCCTCTATTGTAATTCAAATGTCTAAGGAGTTGTATGTTTTAGAGCATTTAGAGATGGAGAGGGGAAACACTTATTTGTTGTTGTTAAATATGCTAATTGTTTTCTAATTTAAAGGGGTGGGAGAGATACGTATTGGAGTGCGCCTCAATTTGTCTACCATCTGAAACCGTTTACATTAATTTCCCGTCTTTCATGTAAGATGTCGCGATTTGGTAATTTTGATGTAGACATTTTTTAAATGTTGACATTTTAATTTTTGTTGTTGAAAAATTACCAAATTTGTCATGATTTTTTTTCAAACACGTCTGACCGACCCTCCCTACCTGAGAGGTCCGTTTTCCCCGTAAAACAGGGTGTATACTCTGTTTGGCCATCTCGAGACAGTGACGTAACCGCGTATTCTACTAATTGCATCACATAACGTGCGGCGCTGGCGTACAAACACGAGCGTTGAAAGGTGGAAGATACACACGCGTGCGTAAAAGCTGCGCCTGTTCAGTTACGTCACTGTCTCGAGATGGCCAAACAGAGTATAGGGTTATGTTTTTTACTAGAATGTGAGTAGAATGTGAGTAGCTTTAAAACGTTGTGGGACAGACGAACATTCAAGATGAGCCTCTTGAATTCTTTTCGTAAAGAAGATTTTTTTCTAAGACAAACCAGGTGCAAGCCTGTCCCTATAGAGAGTATTCCCACCATTAGTTTCAACCATTATAGCTGCCTCATAACAACATATTATTGTATCTTATATACAGTGTTCATATGAAGTAAGTTACCAGGTAAGAAAATTGCTCGTAGCTCTAAATATTGTGAAGAAATTAGTTAATTTTCGATATCGTATGTGAAGATGGGTAAATGTTTAAAAAATTATGAATGATGTAGGAAGACCGGGGGAGGGGGGGAGTTCACCCTATTTTCATTTTAAGAGGTCTATAGAGATAGCAATTTTAAAGATTGAATGGACATATTGACATTATGTGTGAACGATTCATTGGCTTCATACGACCATGATCTCAGTGCTCTAGGCCTAACTGTAAGCTTGGCATAAGTAAGGGAGCAGTTCCATTTATACGCGATAAATTTATCGCGACTGTATCGGGGCCTGATATGTTTTGGACCCGATGTTTTTCAAGTTGATACGCGATAAAATAGTCATCAGGCCCCGATAAAATAGACATCGGGGCCCGATACGAGGCCTCTGCCATACCCTGGGGTATGTTTAGCAAATAGAGCGGGACATTGTTTAGCAAATACACGAGGATAATACAATTTACGTTAAACATCCATAATCAATAACATTATCTCTAAAAACATGAAATGCTGAATTTGTACCTTACAACTAGAATAAATAACCCGAAGCTCTATTTACATACCGACCACTTATCTTTCGTTATATTTAAACAAGCGGTAATACGCTACTCGATAAATAATCCTTTGCTTCTCGCAACTGTACGCGATAAAAATCTCATCGGGGCCTGATAAAAGACTCATCAGGCCCGGAACACTCTCGCAATTTTTATCGCGTACAAATGGAACTGTTCCCTAAAGGATATAGCCAGGTGTCTTAAAATGTCGAACTTACCCCCCTGGAGCAGGTTCGCCCATAGGCCAGGGCAGGTCTGCCATGGGCTCAGAATTAGGCTTCATCAAAGTAGCATGTTGGTTAGTTGGTTCGGTCCTGTCATGATTGACAGCTCGTGACCTTACAGATACTACGCCACAAAATAACTATTTTCAGCAAATGAGTAACAATCACAGAGAGGGTGTCCAGTAATCAATTTTATTTGGTCAATCCTCCGGGAACGAGGTCTGCCTTTCTTTCTCTTCACTTATCTTGCCTTGCATGATGATGTTCATCTCTAGGTTGTTACCCTTGCGACGACGTGAGATATGGCCACAGTAGCTCAGCATTTGGGTGTTGATAGCATGAAGAAGTCGTTTAGACACCCCAATTTCTTCAATAATACTGGCATTGGTCCTTCTCATTGACCATGAGATGCGAAGCATACGCCTCCAACACCACATCTCGAAAGCAGCTATTCTGTTTTGGCAGCTTTTGTTAGGTCCACGTCTCACAGGCATACATGGCAATTGGAATTACAAGGGATTGGACAAGCCTGGTATTTGTTGCTCTGGTTATTCCTCTGTCAGCCCAGATAGCATGTAGCATGTATCCAATACATATAAACATTTTATTTTGTGTTGAAAATAACATTAAGGGGTCCATTGGGGGGCATTTTTGCGGCACATACTTGCTTAGAATTTAAAAATAATAAGAAATATCACATTTTTAAACATTCTCCTCAAATATGAGTGCTTCTATATTCCAGATAACTAATTTTATAAATACAAGGAGGAGAATTACAATTTTGAAATTGCCCATCCTCACAGGGCGAATGTGCACCACCCCATATAGTGCAATATATGTTCCACATACAATGACCGGTTTATAACTGCATCAAATCCATAATCAATCCCATACCTACCTAATGATACATTAAAATCATCTCTACGAATATCTTTAGAAAAAATGCAATATATAAAATGGATGAAATTTCACTTTTGTGATGTAAAACTATTTTTTGGGGATGATCACTTGACAAACATTATATGGTAATCTGTAAAGGTACTGTTGGAATCTCACAACAGACTTGATCTATTGCGTTTTGGCCAAATTCATCCAATGGCCGCCATGATGAGAATCATGTGGTGGGCAAGACTGCCCCGAGGGTGTACATGCCCCGGTCTCCCCTACATTTTTTTAACTTGGTTTTTCAACAGCGGGATAGTTTGGATTTTCAATTGAATCATACACATCAAGATATTGCATACACCTCACCATTTATAACAATATAAAAGGGGAAAAAAGCAGTTATTATCTTAACCGCCATATACTACAGCATTACACAGATATAAAGAAGCCATGATCATGCCATATGTAAAGAAATTATACAACCTCACAAAATCAACAGGTTGATTTTTTTTTAAAACTCTCTGTCATATTATGCTCTCTATCTCACCACCGGTGAAAGTGTTCTACTGCCCTCTGTTGGTAGGACTCCTTCAGTCCAACACTCATCCAAACTTATGCCTTAATGAATATCGCATCGGAAATAATGCCTTATGTGTCGCCCGTCCACAAGGGATCGTACTTTAACACTTTCCATGCGGCTATTTGTTTTACCATACAAAACTGATTTTTCAGAAACCTTTCCCAATTTTCAAAGTCTATCTCAAGGATTACTGAACCAATACTAGGCATGTTTGTACTTATTTCAATGCATTGCGAGTGATGGTGATTCCAAATATGGTAATGAAATTCAACAAGTTTGACATTTTTGAAACATTTTGTGAAATTATGGAATGTCGTCTGCAGCTGCCTGCCACGTGGAAAGTGTTAACTCAGTCATGATCTGTTGCCTCTAAACTCCATTGCATTCATCACTGCGTAAATAGCTGTTGGCAGATGCTGCGACTGAAATGATTCGCGCATCGACCACAGACTGCGGAATTATACAGTCAATGGCAAGCAACTCTTAGGATATCTTCTTGTTGCTTTCTTAAAGCAATATTATGTGATCTTTTTGACATTTTTACACATATTTTTGTCCCTCTATAATGGAAAGACTTTGACAGTATTTTCCGTTAAAAAAACCCCATAACAGAACGTTACTAAATCATAATGGAAATCTGCTTCCTGTTAAAGAAATTTTTCATAAAGCATTCCGTAGGGGTGTGTTCACTTGTGTACAGTTGCGGTCGTAACCGGAAACACAAACTCCGTAAAGGGCGTTAACACTGTGTCAAACTATGGAATTCTATTTACGAATGAAAAATCACTCAGAAAATAAACTTTCCTGGTATCAGGACAACTTATTTCAAAATTATTTCAAAATCTAGTTTTGAAGTAATTATGAAACGTATTGCTCTGTGACTTATAAGATATTTGAGTTTCATGGTTATAAATGTAATTTGACAACAAAATGCATTTCTAGTAAAAAAATCGCAGATAGAGGGCGTTCATGATAGAGGGCGTTCTATCATTATCACCAGAATTGTTATCTTCATTAGTATAATGCAAAGCACAAAAGTATCTTAGCGCTTTCCACACGGCAGGCGTCTTTCCAAATTTCACAAAATGATTCAAAAAATGTAAAAATTATTGAATTTCATCACCATATTTGGAATCACCATGAGAAATACATTAAAATAAGTACAAACATGGGGAGTATATGGTTCAATTAAATTAACCTTCTTTTGTTATGTATCAACAGGTACATCACTAACTTTTGCTTTGTTAACACACCTAAAAGCCGCCAAAATGGCCGCCAATATGGTCAAAGTCCATAAATTGGCATATATGAACAAACATGTATGATCCGAGTACAGTCATCAAAAAAGTAACTATACAGGTAATAAATGGACTTTAAACTCTTAAAATATATATCCTACCTAAAAATATTAAATCATAAAGTTGTTGAAAATGTTATCTTCTTTAATATGAGATATTGCACGCTAGGATCAGTCGAATATTGAAGAAATGACAATCAACAATCATGACAAAAATGTATAAAGATAAAGTCACAATTTCATTTTCACATTTTACATTTCAACACGGGGGAGAGTATGACAGGTAGCGTGTGTGTGGCGTATTGATCCATCGGAACAATACAGCCGACTGTCCAACATGCGCATGCATCCCCCAATTGCACTACCGGTAATCGATAAGGTACCTGTAGATGGGTCCATGTGTAGAAAATGAAAATGTGAAAATGAAAATCGGACTTCACCTTACATTTGGGAGTGTCACTTCCTCAATAATCCCCCAAATCTAGCATGTAATATCTCATATTAAAGAAGATGAATTTTCCAACAACTTTATTATTTAATATTTTTAAGTAGGATATATATTTTTAGAGTTAGAAGCCCATTTATGACCTGTGTATAGTTACTTTTTTTTATGACTGTACTAAACCCCTTGGTATCAATCTTTCTTCCCCTTTATTAGATGTACCGTCGGTCTATGTTTTGCTTCTTTCATATTTTGGCAAAGAATATATCACATGGTAGGCCCAAAATCTTGAAATCCTAAAAACTGAGTTTTTCGATTTAAAAAAAACAACTTTCTCGGCGATAATCCAGGGTTTTTCAATCGCATGTGTATACATTTTGAATGGCATCATTTCAAAAACACCAATATAGGGTTTTTTCTACTTCTATCTGGGGGTTTTCTTCTTGAAGTACAGATTTATGTTTTTCTCTCTTATTTTTCTGGATAACGTATTTTATTGGGACACACTGTATGTGGTATTATCATACAATTCAGTCTCTCACTCCCCCCCCCCCCCCCCCCCCCCTTGCCTCTCCATTTCTCTGCTTTAGATGTATGTATCAGGAGAAATGTAGGATATCAAGTATAAAGTATGTGCATATGTGAGTAGTGTATTAGAATAATGGTATAGCCAACAAGTATAGCACCGTAGTCTATGTAGCCAATGTGCAGAAATAGATATTATGAAAAAGGTGAAGAAAGTAAGCGGGTGAGTGGCTAGGATTTTGAGCGAGAGGTCGGGAAAGGAGGAAATGGCATAGTTAAATAGTCCTTGTAAACTATTAATGTGCAAAATGGCGAAGAAACCGATATTGCAAAAAGAGGGAAGGAAGCGAACAGTATGGTGAGCAGTGCAGTGCAGTATTTCAAGTCAGCGTCATTAAGCTATGGACATAATTTCAACAATGCGAGCGTAAGTGCGTAAATCCGGAATTGCTGACCAGTCGCTTTCACAAAATGACCGAGCGTCCTAAATGGTCAATCGTGAAATTGTCAGGCACATGCATGCATAGTTGTTTTGGCATTACACGCATCTGGACGCTGCTCCGCAAACAACAATAAAACACACTCGCGTAAAATAGCTTGAATTTTCATCGATAGCATTGGGACAAGTTGCACTCTTAATAAAACAGGGTCAAATTGATTAATGACGGTATCAAATATGCACACAACCAAAAATGGCGTCAAATTTTGACTTAACAGTGTTGTTTAGGTAATGTGCATAATTTGACCCGATTGTTTTAAGAGTTGTAGTATATATGTACTTGTAGCTTATGTAAGAATATCAAAAGAGAAAGGCTGCAGAAATAGATATTACAAAAAGAGGGTAACAAATACCAAGAGGTTGATTGGCTAGGATTTTGAGAGAGAGGTCGGGAAGGGGCAAATGGCATAGGCAATAGTCTTGTAAATAGTTTATGTGCAAAGTGAGAATGAGTAAGTTAACGCTTCCCACGCAGACGACATTCCAAATTTTCACAAAATGTTTCAAAAATGTCATAATTATTGAATATAATTACCATATTTGGAATCCCCATGAGAAATGCATTGAAATAAGTACAAACATGCCTCGTATTGGTTCAGTAACCCTTGAGATAGACATCGAAAATTGGGAAAGGTTTCTGAAAAATCTGTTTTGTATATGTTAAAACTAATAGCCGCGTGCAAAGTGTTAAGAAATAAATATTGCAAAAAAGAGGGAAAAAAGTGAACACAACTCATTTTTTTTTTTTGGGGGGGTAGGGCGATAGTTATAGGGAGGGGGGATATTCCGAAGTGCAAGATGTGAATGTCATATTAAATAAGACCGTCCACTTTCCCCCACAGTCTTCGTTCCATTTCCCCTTTCCTTACTTCACCTTTTGTCATGTATGTATGCATAACGTGTCAAAGACGACAAGAGAATCCCAACACGAAACTTAACATTAACACTTTCCATGCGGCAGGCGGCTGCAGACGACATTCCAAAATTTCACAAAATGTTTAAAAAATGTCAAAATTAATGAATTTCATTACCATATTTGGAACCACCATGAGAAATGCATTGACATAAGTACAAACATGCCTAGTATTGGTTCAGTAATACTTCAGATAGACCTTGCCATTTAGGAAAGTTTTCTGAAAAATCTCTTTTGTATAATGGTAAAACTAATAGCCGCGTGGAAAGTGTTAACATGCTTGGCACTCTCACTTCTTCTCCTCTTCTCTGCTCCAGTTATTCCCTTTCTTTTTCCTTCAATGTCGAGTTCTTCACATTTTTCACGAGTGCATGTGACGTCGTGATCGGTTCTCTCCAACAGAGTGACATATCGCACATGAAGTGCCAATTCAAGCTGGAAATGGTTTTTACATAACGAACGCGACTCCTATTCGCATATATTTGACGGTGCTTCTCTGTTGACGCCGAGGTTTAAACCGCCGTACTTGCTACCTATAGATATAAATGACTGCCATTCACATTTTTAAAAACCATTGTATAGCTTCTGAATGGTATAGTATTCGCATATTTTCTTGTGCTCAATACTGTCATCGTTCCCACTCTACACAAATTGCGCTCGGCGCTTAAGATTGTCAAATTATGCATCGCTTATACGACAGAAAACAGTTGAAAATGCATGACATCACTCAGACAGAACATTTAGTATTCAGCAATATAAGGACTTGGCATATTATATGTCTACACGGCAATTTTCATGAACCTTGTAAAGGGAGTCTTCAAATTTGAATCTTTGACATCATTTCTGTGTATATTTCAATGTCTGTCAATAGAGAGAGATCTATTTATTGTACCACTTGAATATGTATGATAAATGTAGGTGTTCCGATATCTAGCCCGATTTTCAACTTTATGTTTTCTATTCTCCATGAAGGGTGAGCCTTAAATAGTCATATTCCAAAGTTTGAGTCGCATAACTCCAATGGTTCTTATTTTAGGAGCAGAAAGGTGACATAAACTAGCCCGGTGGTTCACCACCTTTGGCGGTAATTCACTGCATTTTGGCCTATGATGTCTACATGGAATATATCTTGCGCCTAAGATTTTACAGAAATAATGAGAAAAATATGGGTTTTCTTTTTATATCAAAATATGTTGATGTGAGAAGAAAAAAAATCTAAAGTGATTGGAAGATACACCTTAACCCTACCTCTACTACACCACATGTGCATGTACATGTGACTGTGCGGAAAAAATGTTTTTATAATCCGGCGTGCAGGTTTTTGGGCTGCAAAACGGACCCAGGCTATATAATGAGGCGAATAGAACCTTCAAAGGTTCTCCAAAGAGGTCTTTATTTTTGAAGAACTTTATTAAAGGTTCTACATGTGTGAGGAACCTCTCCCTTGAACCTTTGAAAAAAGGTTCTTGAAAATTTGGGAACTATTTGGAGAACCAGTAAAGGTTCTAAAGAGACCAAAAAGGATCTGTAAGGTATCTAAAGATCCCATTTGGTTCTACTCAAGAACCATTAAAGGGGCATTAAGAGATGTGGTGGTGGCAGTGCCTCAATTACACAAATATATGATAAAAACTGGGATTTGTATATTTTTACAATTGTATTACATGTATGAACTTACACCTATAAGGATTAAGAAAAATCAGCCCTCTTTGTACAACAAAACGTTGATTCTCCGCTAGATCAGTATATTACGTCAGACAGTATCGCCCTGCAGCACGCGTTATAAATATCGCGAACCATATTTGCATAGAGGGCATTTTTCAATAAATACCGATGGTATTGTTTTAATCAAGTTCTGCTGTATTTTTGTTAGTAGAAACAACAATAATGGCAATTTTTAATGTTCATCTTGAATTCTGAAGTAAATAAAAATGTCCCTTTAAGGGTTCTAAATAGAGGACGAAAAAGGGCTCTTTAATTTCTGAGAGTGATGGTTATGATAACAATTTGAAATTTGGACTTGATCCTGCTACATGGTTTTACAGATCTGTTTCGTAAGGACCGTTAGATAGATACTCACTCATCAGAAACTCCCCCAGGTCAAAAAGTGGGGGGATATATCCCCCCATCCCCCCGGGATTTCCGCCCTTGCCCAGGGGTAGGTTGGTAGTACTAACATTTAAAGTATAGATATGACAGCCTGAAGATGCCTCTAATGGTATTTATGATACCTCCATTTGCAAGTTGTATTAGTTCATATGACACCTATTCTTCTTATTCAAATTGGTTTCCAAAGCTGTCACTTGTGGAAACCCTGATTACACATCATAGCACATCCCTATCAAAGTTGAGTGCCCCCCCCCCCCCCCCCCCCCCCCCTCCTCATTCATTATGAGGAATTCTTGATAATTCTTGATTTGAAATTGTTTTTCATTTCATGTATGCCTGGATTTGACATTCATCTGGGGAGGGCTAAATGTTCCCATGTCCGTCTTCCCATCCCCCCCCCCCCCCCCACCCCCACCTCCCGACACTGATTGAAATTGATTATTGTCTAATGAGATATTATTTTAACACTTTCCACAGCTATTGACCAAATACAAAACAGATTTTTCAGAAACCTTTCCCATTTTTCAAGGTCTATCTCAAGGATTACTGAACCAATACTACGCATGTTTGTACTTATTTTGAAGGGGGTAGACAATACCACACTTGTTTCATTTACAAATTGGGTAGCATACACGGGGGCCTATTTCATTAGCCTATGGCTCTTCATGAAAATCTGTTTTATCCTGTCTTTCATAGATATATTTCCAAGTATTATGAAAAGGTTGGCCCTGTATCTCATTTCGACTAATACTATTGTAAAAATATCAAAAGATAAACCGTATGCCTTGTACGACGAGGCTCCCTGTACTGCGAAGCCAGCCTTCGTGGTTCTGACACCGACATGTTTAGGTTCACCTCCACATTTGACTGGACGTGGTTACAGTTAAGGGAGATTAGATACGGCCCCTAGACCATGTATGTTGCCAACACTAGTATCTAATCTGTGTACCTGGGAAGAGTGCCCAGACACCATTAGTAACCACCAAACACTGGCTATGTGTAACTAAAAGCTACCGCGGATTGCTAAACATGTCTAAAAGACTATCATCACTCCGTGAGGAGTCCGCAACACAGCCTACTTTACTTTACTTTACTACTGCTTATATATGTAACTCAAATACCATGCATATGGAATCTATGGTGTTTTAGGGATTTTTTATAGAAGTGAAGACCATGTCAATATCCAAAATTGGCCCTCAATAAATCATAAAATGCTAATTTTCAATACTTATTGTATTCACAATGGAGAATTTTAAATAACAAAGTCACAAATATTGATGAATAATCCATCAACATGTTTCTTGATTTGATTGTTTGTATCACTGCTCTTAATAGGCCAGGCTTCCTTTGTAATTCAAGTGATACAACAATTGATGTATCTATTTCCAACAACTGCTTCTGCATTCCTACTTGGCCAACAGGTGGGGAGGCACCCAGGGGTAAGGTGGTAGTACTAACATTTAAAGTATACATATGACAGCCTGAAGATACCTCTGATGGTCTTTTCGATACCTCCATTTGCAAGTTGTATTAGTTAGACACCTATTCTTCTTATTCAAATTGCTTACCAAGGCTGTCACTTTTGGGAACCCTGATTATACATCGTAGCACATCCATATCAAAGTCGAGCCCCCTCCCCCCTCTTCATTCTTTATGACCATGGAAATACTAGCAACAGGAAATCCCTAATTCCTTTTACCAATAACAATGATCCATGATTAAAGCTCCAATCAAATTGCAGATCTTTAACACTGATTCAATCCTATTAGAGAGCCTTATCCTAGCTTAGCCTAATGCGATCATTCGTCGCTGTTCTGACATACCGGCACATCTCTTTACTTATTTCTGTTGTGATGTGCCGGTATGTCAGAACAGCGACGATGTATAGCCATTGAAATGGTTCATGGTCTGTTGGCGGGACTTTTGAACAGGTATATCAATAACACTGTTAAATTGAATACTGTAAAACCAGAAAGGTTTGCATGCATTTAAATTTATCTAATTTCACGAAGAGCATTTACTCGCAAAAATGTCATGCCACAAATATTTCCAATCTACTTTGTAGCAGTGGATTGCAAAGTTACATTTGTGAAATTTTAAATGACATGAATTAGGCCACTGTTGCTGATTCATGAAATTTTAAACTCGTGAAAGTTTCCGGTTATACATACATTAAACTAAAATGATATAGCATAGTACAGGGTGGTTCAATAAAACCTTGACAGTTTTTTGAAGCCATTTCTTTTTAAATTCTGTAGATTTAAAAAAAATCTTTTGCAATATTCATCAACTATATGATCTTGACCATCTATGCTGAAAATATCGTTACAAATAACCTTACGGTTGCAAAATAACAGCTATTTGAACAAAGTCTGTCCCATTTCACTCTGTCCACGGGTACTGATTTCGCGACATTACATTGAATACTGAATGATTGCATGCAAGTAATCTAAGATTTGAAGATCCCGCCAGGTGAAACCAGTGTAATTGTTAACATCTTAACTATCTATTCAGGTGTGAAATCAATACGTAATGATATTATCAAGAGTGACCCTAATTAAAATTATTGATTTTAATAGATTGGAAGTGTAATTGTCTATGCTCTATGCCTTAAAAGTGACGATGCCATTTAATGTTATCTTGCTGGAAATTTGCCGTAGACTTACCCGTGAACAAAGAGATTTTGGAGATATTCTCTTCAAATAGCTATCATTTTGCCGCCATAGCATTATTAACATTGAGATTTTCAGCATAGATGGCCAAGATGATATTTTTGAGGAATATGTAAAAAAAATTAAACCAAATCCCACAATTTTGAAAATATGGCTTTGAAAAACTGTCAACGTTTTATTGAACCACACTGGTTGTGACGTCGCGAAATCAGTACCTATGGACAGAGTGAAATGGGACAGACTTTGTTCAAATAGCTGTTATTTTGCGACCGTAAGGTTATTTGTAACAATATTTTCAGCATAGATGGTCAAGATCATATAGTTGATGAATATTGAAAAAGATTTTTTCTAAATCTACAGAATTTAATAAAAAAATGGCTTCAAAAAACTTTCAACGTTTTATTGAACCACCCTGTATTAAGATATGAAGCTTTAAAAAAGGTAATAGAGGGGGTTGTGGCATGGGCATTGTGTCAGGCATCCCCTCGTCTCCCCTTCTAGCTTCGCCACTATTGTCAAGCAGTAAGCTGTTATAAGGTGGGGGTGGGGGTGGTACTCAGATTTGGTTTAGTCAGGGTTTGCAGCTGGAGATTCAAAACCCCTACCCATTTCTAAGGGTGATTTTGAAATAACGGTACCCATTTCTAAGGGTTTTGCTTCATTATAAACCCAATTTTTGCAAAAAAATTGGGAAAATAGACCTAATTTTCACACATTTTGCAAAATAGACCACATTTTCGCAAAATAGACCACATTTTCGCGAAAATGGACCCATTTGTAAAACGTGACCCCATTTTATTAGGAATTTTCCAGCACAAAATCATACCCCATGTTTAGGGATTTTTCGCAAAAAAAGCTACCCATTTGAGCGCCACATACTCGTATACCGTATTACCGGGCACACAATACAAAGTGTATCCTTCATATGGGTATCACTGAGGTTTCTTATGATCATTTTTTTCCTTCAATACACTTCTTGAATTTGTTGGTGGCAGTTTAGAAGAATAATGTTGCATTGCATTATGGGATTAGCATCCTGACTGCTGTGAGACCAGAAAATGTTGTCAGATTTAGGTTTCGCTGAAGACAAAAGGGAACATAGCACTCGATAAAGAAGAGCTTACGGTCTATTAATGTTGGCTGCTGCTAAATAGCTGCCATGTGAGTTAGTGGTTTAAAGCATCAACACATGGTATGGCAATAAAACACCTGTTCTAAGATAGTTTTCAAGAAAATTATTAGAAAATAACTCTCAGATGAGGTTGGTTGGCCAGGGACTTTATATTTTTAATAATTTTCAAAAAATAATGATGCATTTTCAAACATTATATTATTAAAGAAGAAGAAAAAATTATAGCATTGAGAGCGTCTATTATCTAACATCAAAAATAAATAAATAAAAATTACATTAAAAAAATTCTAAAATTTTCAACAACAAAAATTTTTTAAATAAATAATCTCAAATCTGATTTAAATCTGAACCTGATATGTAGTAGAGGACCTGTAGGTTTTCATTTATCGGCTTATCAGACTAAGGGGTCGTCCATAATTTTCGCCGTTTTCAGTTATGTACAAAGCGTACGTAACAGGGGGAGGGGGTCAAAATATACCCCAACCGTACGTAACTTAAATGGTGATCTTGAGAGGCGGGATTTCTTTTTAAAAATTACAATTACGATAATTTTGGACGACTGGCCTAAAGGAATCGACCATTGCGTTATTTACCGCAATCCATTACAGTCTATTCAGTGTATTCTTTGAATTGAATTGGGATTTTTGAAAGTGAATGAATGGGATTTTTTAGCTTGTTCTGGTTTTTGTGAACAAAGTTCAGCAGTCCACCATGATTCTGGTAAACTATGTTCTTAGCGGGGTTACACATGTATAAAAGTTGTAATCATCCGTGTGAATCCACTCTCAAAAACTACCATTAATGTGGATTCTCAAAGAAGTAAAACGTGACCCTTAACAAGGATTATAGTTCATCAAAATCATACTCATACAAAGGATATACAGAGTTTAGACTAATGAATGTATGAAGTATTCAGATTTGTTAGTAAATTTGTCTCATAGGCCTAACCATTTTTTTTTGTATATAAAGAGCAAATGTGAACAATAGCCCAACAGACATTAACAACGTTAATGAACTGAGTGATTACAAATCAAACGGGTAACTCTCAACAGAGAGCTCTGATGGGCCAATCAATTGGTTCACTGCAACTCAGAAAATAATCAAAAATACAAGTAAACACAATTGGGCGAGTAAAAAAGCCAATGAAAGTGGCGTGGGACAGGAATAGGATAAACACCCAAACATAGAGAGTAACATCAAATAATAATAATAATAAGACGAAAACAATATCTGGAGGTCATTGATACATCGAGAGAGCTTAGCCAACATACTCTGAAGAGTTGTAGAGAAAGTGTATTTGTGCCCAAGCAACCCTTAGCGCGGATTCTGGTTGAAAAAAGACACCCTTATTCTCTGCAATTGGCGATTTTGATACCCTTAACATAGGCCTGCGTTGTAAAAAAGTACCCTTAATCTACGTTTTCATTCACACGATGATTACAACATTATACTTGTCCGCCCCCGCGGACTATCAGCGTGTTTTTACTGAAGTAAAAAAGACGGCATATGCCTGCTAAGGGATTAAAATTCTCCAATAAAAACACACCTCCACCGGCATTTGCCCGCTCATACCGGTTTATTTTCCCTACATTTTAGCAGCCTTTTATCCTTCAAAACGAAGGATAATAGCGGTTGATACCGGTTAAGAAAAGCAGTCTTTCGTCAGTATAAACACACGCCGTTCCAGCTCATCGCGTTTGCCGGTGGAAAACGGAAGTGGGCACGAACATGTGACAATTAAATGACCTTCGAATTATTTCTGTTATTATAATAACTCATTGGTTTCACAATGTTCATTAAATGCCAATTACTATCTGTCGTAATTCGACTTTTTGTGTCAAAGAATTATCTTTTCAACCAATTTACTGCCTTAGCGGGAATAAAACCGGGAATGCGCCGTAATTATGAACTTTGAACTTTCACAGTTTTATTCTACACACGCTCGACATCCTTTTGTTTACATTTAGAGAAGTGTATTTCCCCAAGATCACTTACGTTCGATATTTTGTTTTCTGTATAAAAAAAATGTAATTCCGCAATGTTGGTACACTTTTAGAAACCGGAGAAAGTGGTAAAACCACGAGATTCACTGCGAGAAAAACGTGATCGGGTCAATACAACATTGCATGGCGACAAACCTGCTTACGACCTTTCCCAGGCATTTATTATAATGAGGTCAACAGCAGCCGGCAAGTTCGCCCGTCGGACTCAGTCAAACTGCATTAAAAACACTCGCTCATGCGAGCAACCGGTTGTTAACAGCCTTTTTGTTAAACCGGCTAAAAGCCAGTTTGCTTAATAAAAACACGCTGTATGTCACATGTAGGGCCTCTATTGTAATTCAAATGTCTATGGAGTTGTATGTTTTAGAGCATTTAGAGATGGAGAGGGAAACACTATTTGTTGTTGTTGAATATGCTAATTGTTTTCTAATTTAAAGGGGTATGAGAGATACGTATGGGAGTGCGCCTCAATTTGTCTGGAAATCAGGTTTTTGCACCTACGTAATACTTTGGCATATACTAACTACCATCTGAAACCGTTTACATTAATTCGCCGTCTTTCATGTAAGATGTCGCGATTTGGTCATTTTGATGTAGACATTTTTAAAATGTTGACATTTTAATTTTTGTTGTTGAAAAATTACCAAATTTGTCATGATTTTTTTTCAAACACGTCTGACCGACCCTCCCTACCTGAGAGGTCCGTTTTCCCCGTAAAACAGGGTGTATACTCTGTTTGGCCATCTCGAGACAGTGACGTAACCGCGTATTCTACTAATTGCATCACATAACGCGCGCGCATACTCGCGGCGCTGGCGTACAAACACGAGCGTTGAAAGGTGGAAGATACACACGCGTGCGTAAAAGCTGCGCCTGTTCAGTTACGTCACTGTCTCGAGATGGCCAAACAGAGTATAGGGTTATGTTTTTTACTAGAATGTGGGCAGAATGTGAGTAGCTTTAAAATGTTGTGGGACAGACGAACATTCAAAATGAGCCTCTTGAATTCTTTTCGTAAAGAATATTTTTTTCTAAGACAAACCAGGTGCAAGCCTGTCCCTATAGAGAGTATTCCCACCATTAGTTTCAACCATTATAGCTGCCTCATAACAACATATTATTGTATCTTATATACAGTGTTCATATAAAGTAACTTACCAGGTAAGAAAATTGCTTATAACTTTAACTCTTTCCACGCGGCAGGCGTCTGCAGACGACGTTCCAAAATTTCACAAAATGTTTCAAAAATGTCAACATTATTGAATTTCATTACTATATTTAGAATCACCATGAGAAATGCATTGAAATAAGTACAAACATGCATAGTATTGGAGCCAAGGCTCAAGATAACAGTTTTTTTACCGGGAGCTACTTTTTTCAAAAGTAGCGCCAGGATCATGGGATTTATTGAGAACCAGGAGCTACTTTCAGTCTACCTGGAGCTAACGTTTTATTAAATCGTATTGGCAAATCGAAATTCGATTTCTCAGACAAGCTTACCGATCATCAACAGGTGCTGGTTTGGACAAAATATCAGCGCTCGGTTGTTTATTTTTCAGCATTACCGGGCGCTATGGCAGGAGGACCATGGGGTAAAAATCGCCCAGCGCCCGCTTATCTTGAGCCTTGGATTGGAGCAGTAATCCTTGAGATGGATTTTAAAAATTGGGAAAGGTTTCTGAAAAATCTGTTTTTGATATGATACTAATGAAACTAATAGCCGCATGGAAAATGTTAACATTGTGAGGAAATAAACTTCTCTTTCTCTTAAGATATTGTATGTGAAGATTGGTTAAAGTGGAAACGGGGCCAAAAATGACTACGTCTGGGTAATTTTTTGACCCCGGAGTTCTTAGTGTGTAGCACGCCCGTGTGGATGCACTTAACCCCATCTCTGGCGTAAACCTTCGCCAATGATGTGACGATACCACAAACGCATCAGATGTTGCTCATCCCTATCAGATCGCCTGCCTTGAAAAAATACCGCTATGACAACAGCATAGGCTAAGGGCCAAAGTTTTCTGCGTTGCGGAATTTCCGCGAAAATCGCGGAATTGAGGTTAAACGCGGAAAACGACAATTTGATGAAAAGAAGGGGAAAAAATGCACAAAAAACGTCCAAAACACAACATTTATAAATAGTCTTGAATAAAACAATATAAATATTAAAAAACGATACATAATAAAACCTAAAAATGATGTGTTTTTCTGTAAAGTATGTTTATTTTGGTTTTATAGATCGTAAATGTTAAGCTTTCTTGGCGAAAATTACATCACAAAAAATGGCAAAATTTACAAAGCGGAAAAACGCGGAATTCAACAATTACAAAGCGGTAAACTTTGGCCCTTAGCATAGGCATTAAATCTTGTATACCACCATATCCGTAAAGAGGCGAAAAATTAGTAACAACAAGAAAAATGTTGATCTTGAATTCATGTTTACAAGCGAGCGATAAATAAACCTAGCTGAAATAATCAGAACTCGCGTGGTTCGCGATGGTTGTGTTAACTTTGTCGGAAAACTTCAGAGTAACGTTGTGTTTAGTACCGTGTGGACAACTGTCCGGAGTAGAGGAAATATTTGTGGAATTTTGATTGCTGCAGGGTCTAAATTTACTCCGATAACTTACGCCTGTCTGAACGTACCTAATGACAGGGTTATAACTCCATCAAATCCATGACCAATCCCATACCTACCTAATGAGGATTTACATTAAAATCTTGTCTACGAATATCTTTAGAAAAAATGCAATATAAAAAATGGATGAAATTTCACTTGTGATTTAAAACTGTTTTTGGACGACCACTTGACAAGCATTATATATGGTAATCTGCAAAGGTACTGTTGGAATCTCACAACAGACTTGATCTATTGCGTTTTGGCCAAATTCATCCAATGGCTGATGAGAATCATGTGGTGGGCAAGCCTGCCCCGAGGGTGTACATGCCCTCCATTCCATGGTCTCCCCTACATTTTTGCACTTGGTTTTTCAACAGCGGGATAGTTTGGATTTTCAATTGAATCATACACATCAAGATATTGCATACACCTCACCATTTATAACGATATAAAAGGGGGGAAAAAGCAGTTATTATCTTAACCGCCATATACTACAGCATTAAACAGATATAAAGAAGCCATGATCATGCCATATGTAAAGAAGTTATACAACCTCACAAAATCAACAGGTTGATTTTTTTTTAAAACTCTGTCATATTATGCTCTCTATCTCACCACCGGTGAAAGTGTTCTACTACCCTCTGTTGGTAGGACTCCTTCAGTCCAACACTCATCCAAACTTGTGCCTTAATGAATATCGCATCGGAAATAATGCCTTCTGTGTCGACCGTCCACAAGGGATCGTACTTTAACACTTTCCATGCGGCTATTTGTTTTACCATACAAAACTGATTTTTCAGAAACTTTTCCCAATTTTCAAAGTCTATCTCAAGGATTACTGAACCAATACTAGGCATGCGTGTACTTATTTCAATGCATTTCTTATGGTGATTCCAAATATGGTAATGAAATTCAACAATTATGACATTTTTGAAACATTTTGTGAAATTTTGGAATGTCGTCTGCAGCTGCCTGCCGCGTGGAAAGTGTTAACGCAGTCATGATCTGTTGCCTCTAAACTCCATTGCATTCATCACTGCATAAATAGCTGTTGGCAGATGCTGCGACTGAAATGATTCGTGCATCGACCACAGACTGCGGAATTGTACAGTAGATGGCAAGCAACTCTTAGGATATCTTCTTGCTTTCTTAAAGCAATATTATGTGATCTTTTGAAATTTTTACCCGTATTTTTGTCCCTCGTATAATGAAGTTTGACTATCAGGAAAGACTTTCCTGGACTCATAAATCTACTTTGACTGTATTTTCCATTAAAAAAAACCCATAACAGAACTTTACTAAATCAAAATGGAAATCTGCTTCCTATTTATGGAATTTTTCAACATTATTTGTTTAAATGTTTATCATGAAGCATTCCGTAGGGGTGTGTTCACTTGTGTACAGTTGCGGTCGTAACCTGTGACACCAACTCCGTAAACAGCATTTACACGGTGTCAAACTGGAATTTTATTTACGAATGGGAAAAACACTCAGAAAATAAACTTCTGGTACCAGGACAACTTATTTTCAAAATCTGATTTTGAAGTAATTAGGAAACGTATTGCTCTGTGACTTATAAGATATTTGAGTTTCATGGTTATAAATGTAATTTGACCAAAAAATGCATTTCTAGAAAAAAAATCACAGATAGAGGGCGTTCCATGTAAAAAGATCACATGATATGCCTTTAAAGATCCTTCTGGCTCTATCATTAGGCTATCACCAGAATCGTTATCTTCATTAGTATAATAACATCATCTGAATGCAAAGCGATTCAATGGCAGGTGCTTTCCAAATTTCACAAAATGATTCAAAAAATGTAAAAATTATTGAATTTCATCACCATATTTGGAATCACCATGAGAAATTCATTAAAATAAGTACAAACATGGGGAGTATTGGTTCAATTAAATTAACCTTCTTTTGTTATGTATCAACAACAGGTACATCACTACAGTCATCTGTAACTAAACAGGTAATAAATGGACTTTAAACTCTTAAAATATATACCCTACCTAAAAATATTAAATTATAAAGTTGTTGAAAAATGTATCTTCTTTAATATGAGATATTGCACGCTAGGATCAGTCAAATATTGAAGAAATGACAATCAAAAATGTAAGATAAAGTCACAATTTCATTTTCACATTTTACATTTCAACACGGGGGAGAGTATGATGGGGTGGGGTGTGTGCGTATTGATCCATCGGAACAATACGGCTGACTGTCCAACCTGCACATGCATCCCCCAATTGCACTACCGGTAATCGATAAGGTACCCGTAGATGGGTCCGCATGTAGAAAATGTGAAAATGAAAATCGGACTTCACCTTACATTTGGGAGTGTCACTTCCTCAATAATCAACCAAATCTAGCGTGTAATATCTCATATTAAAGAAGATAAATTTTCCAACAACTTTATTATTTAATATTTTTGAGTAGGATATATATTTTTAGAGTTAGAAGCCCATTTGTAACCTGTGTATAATTACTTTTTTTAATGACTGTACTAAACCCCTCGGTATCAATCTTTCCTCCCCTTTATTAGATGTACCGTCGGTCTATGTTTTGCTTCTTTCATATTTTGGCAAAGAATATATCACATGGTAGGCCCAAAATCTTGAAATCAGAAAAACTGAGTTTTTCGATTTAAAAAAAACCAGGTTTCTCGGCGAGAGTCCGGGGGTTTTTCAATCGCATGTGTGTACATTTGGAATGGCATCATTTCAAGACACCAATATAGGTTTTTTTCTACTTCTATCTGGGGTTTCCTTCTTAAAGGACAGATATATGTTTTTTCTCTTATTTTTCTGGATAAAGTATTTTATTGGGACACACTGTATGTGGTATATACATCATACAATTCAGTCTCTCACTCCCCCCCTTGCCTCTCAATTAACCCTTTTTTCTCTGCTTTAGATGTATGTATCAGAAGAAATGTAAGATATCAAGTATGTGCATATGTGAGTAGTGTATTAGAATAATGGTATAGCCAACAAGTATAGCACCATAGTCAATGTAGCCAATGTGCAGAAATAGATATTATGAAAAAGGTGAAGAAGCAAGCGGGTGAGTGGCTAGGATTTTGAGCGAGAGGTCAGGAAGGGAGGAAATGGCATATTCAAATAGTCCTTGTAAACTATTAATGTGCAAAACAGTGAAGAAACCGATATTGCAAAAAGAGGGAAGGAAGCGAACAGTATGGTTAGCAGTGCAGTATTTTAAGTGAGAGGCTAAAGTTGCGTCTTCAACAATGCGAGCGTAAGAACGTAAATCTGGAATTGCTGACCAGTCGTTTTCAAAAAATGACCGAGCGTCCTGATTGGTCAATCGTGAAATTGTCAGGCGCATGCATGCATAGTTGTTTTGGCATTGCACGCATCTGGACGCTGCTCCGCAAACAACAACAAAACACACTTGCGTAAAATAGCTTGAATTTTCGTTGATAGCATTGGGACAAGCTGCACTCTTGAGGGTCAAACTGATTAAGGACGGTATCAAATATGCACACAACCAATAAATGGGGTCAAATTTTGACTTAACCATGTTTTTTTAGGTTATGTGCATAATTTGACCCGATTGTTTTAAGAGTGTAATATATATGTACTTGTAGCTCATGTAAGAATTTCAAAGGAGAAAGGCTGCAGAAATAGATATTACAAAAAGAGGGTAACAAATACCAAGAGGTTGTTGATTGGCTAGGATTTTGAGCGAGAGGTCGGAAAGAGGCAAATGGCATAGGCTATAATAGTCTTGTAAATAGTTTATGTGCAAAGTGAGAATGAGTAAGTTAACGCTTCCCACGCAGACGACATTCCAAATTTTCACAAAATGTTTCAAAAATGTCATAATTATTGAATATAATTACCATATTTGGAATCCCCATGAGAAATGCATTGAAATAAGTACAAACATGCCTCTTATTGGTTCAGTAACCCTTGAGATAGACATTGAAAATTGGGGAAAATGTCTGAAAAATCTGTTTTGAATATGGTAAAACTAATAGCCGCGTGCAAAGTGTTAAGAAGTAAATATTGCAAAAAAGAGGGAAAAAAGTGAACACAACTCTTTTTTGGGGGGGGGGGGGGGGGGGGGTAGGGCGATAGTTATAGGGAGGGGGGATATTCCGAAGTGCAAGATGTGAATGTCATATTAAATAAGACCGTCCACTTTCCCCCACAGTCTTCGTTCCATTTCCCCCTTTCCTTACTTCACCTTTTGTCATGTATGTATGCATAACGTGTCAAAGACGACAAGAGAATCCCAACACGAAACTTAACATTAACACTTTCCATGCGGCAGGCGGCTGCAGACGACGTTCCAAAATTTCACAAAATGTTTCAAAAATGTCAAAATTAATTAATTTCATTACCATATTTGGAACCACCATGAGAAATGCATTGACATAAGTACAAACATGCCTAGTATTGGTTCAGTAATACTTCAGATAGACCTTGCCATTTAGGAAAGTTTTCTGAAAAATCTGTTTTGTATATGGTAAAACTAATAGCCGCGTGGAAAGTGTTAACATGCTTGGTACTCTCACTTTCTTCTCCTCTTCTCTGCTCTAGTTATTCCCTTTCTTTATCCTTCAATGTCGAGTTCTTCACATTTTTCACAAGTGCATGTGACGTCGTGATCGGTTCTCTCCAACAGAGTGACATATCGCACATGAAGTGCCAATTCAAGCTGGCAATGGTTTTTACATAACGAACGCGACTCCTATTCGCATATATTTGACGGTGCTTCTCCGTTGACGCCGAGGTTTAAACCGCCGTCCTCGCTACCTATAAATATAATGACTGCCATTCACATTTTTAAAAAACCATTGTATAGTTTCTGAATGGTATATAGTATTCGCATATTTTCTTGTGCTCAATACTGTCATCGTTCCCACTCTACGCAAATTGCGCTCGGCGCTTAAGATTGTCAAATTATGCATCGCTTATACGACAGAAAACAGTTGAAAATGCATGACATCACTCAGACAGAACATTTAGTATTCAGCAATATAAGGACTTGGCATATTATATGTCTACACGGCAATATTCTTGAACCCTGTAAAGGGATTCTTCAAATTTGAATCTTTGACATCATTTCTGTGTATATTTCAATATCTATCAATAGAGAGCTTAGGTCTATTTATTGTACCACTTGAATATGTATGTTAAAGGTAGGTGTTCCGATATCTGGCCCGATTTTCAACTTCATGTTTTCTATTCTCCATGAAGGGTGATCCTTAAAATAGTCATATATTCGAAAGTTTGAGTCGCATAACTCCAATGATTCTTATTTTAGGAGCAGGAGGTGACATGAAATTTGCCCATTGAGTAGAACACAAACTATCCGGGTAGTTAATCACCGTTGGCGATAATTCACTACATTTTGGCCTATAATGTCTAAATGGAATATATCTTGCGCCTACGATTTTACAGAAATAATGAGAAAAATATGGGTTTTCTTTTGAAAAAAATCTAAAGTGATTGGAAGATACACCTTAAGCCTACCTCTACTACACCACATGGCGACTGTGTGGAAAAAAAAGTTTTTATAATGGGCTACAAAACGGACCCAGGCTATATAACGAGGCGAATATACTCGCCGAGTGTCGACTGGCAGCCGTGGTGTAGTGGCTAGGATCTGGGCCCGGGTGCTGGAGGTCCGTGGTTCAAATCCGGTGGGGGGGGGGGGGGGGTCGGGGAGACCTTTCTGGTGAATTTTGGGGGTCGGAAAAGAAATCTGTTGCCGTGTGGTGATCTAGAGTTAGGGTTATAGCAAGCAACACGCAAGATTGATGAAACCCAATGTATTTGTAACTAATTTTGATGCAAGTGATAGTAAGTGTTGGAGTCAATTTAGAAAAAAGACAGTTCTTTAACTGTCCTGTATATGGAACTGTTAAAGGTTCTAGGAAATAAAGGCATATTATGTGATCTTTTCCAGAGAGCGCCCTCTATTCATGATTTTTTTTAAGAAAGTAGATTTTCTTGCAGATTTACATTTCTGATCATAAATCTTACATACATTCCAAGTTACAGAGCGATACGATTCCTAATTACCTCAAAATCATGGTTTTAGAGTGAATTTAGAGTGAAAATATAAACTGTTGTGTTAACCCGACAGTTTATTTTCACTCTAAAACCATGATTTTGAAGTAATTAAGAATCGTATCGCCCTGTAACTTGGAATGTATGTACGATTTATGATCAGAAATGTAAATCTGCAAGAAAATCTGATTTCTATTTTTTTTGTTGATATTGAGGGCGTTCCCTGGAAAGATCACATAATATACCTAACCAAAATGGTTATAGGAAGAACCTAAATAGGTTCTTTTTTTGGTGTTTAGAAATTTTAAATGTGTAAAACCCTTTACACTAAAAAATAAATAAAATATGGTTCCAACTTAAAAGATATAAAATTACAAAATTATAGAATAATTCTCCTCTTCAATTAGAGACATTGTTCACAAATTTTGTTTAACAATTAAGATCGCTATACACCAAAAGGAATTTTTCATTTTCGCATTTGGGTTTTGAATATTCAGGATAGTGTGGCAGGCATGTGTATGGGCTGCATTAATAAAATCATACATGGAAAATTTTGAAAAAAGAAGAAAAAAAGAAAGAAAAAAATCCAATATCCCTAACCTCCTAAGTCACATTTTGAAGATTTTTTTTTTTCAACGACAAAAACGCGGACAAAAAGAGTGGTGCCGCCACCGGGGCTCGAACCCACAACCTCTCGGTTGCCAGACGAACGCTCTACCAGTGCGCCACGGGGGCCAACCATACTCGGGCCAGTGTATTGGCCCGACTATGTAGCCTGGGGCCATTATTTCATCGAAAAAGTGCCATGCCAGCTGGCACAGACAGACTTTACCGTGCACATTTGCGGCATTGAGGATGGTTAGGGTTAATCAATTGAAGCATCATCAATTCTCATCTTACTCTCGACTAATGTAGTTGTTGATGAATTGTCGCTACCAGTTAATTAATAATCTGCCTACTGCTACACCGATGCTGCGTGAAAAAGAACCAAATGCCAAAATGAAAAACCAACTTTGTTTTGGTTTTGAACACATAGCTGTGTTAATACTCAGTCAATCTTCACACATTATATCTCAGATTAAAGAGAAGACATTTCTCAACAAATTTAGAATCTAATATTTTTTATGTTAAGAGCTAAAAGAGTTTTGGAGTTAGGCGACAACAACAAAAAAACCCTGTTGTGCGGGCAAACGGACCTCTCAGGTCGGGTCGGTCGGTCGGGCTCTTTTTCTTCTTTCTTTTTTTACTTTTCTTATTTTCCCTTGAAAACAAAAAACCTGTCAAAATCTGTAAACATGTTGCCGTTTTTTGAAAAGCAAAAAATAAAAATTGGGGTCGGTATTCATTTGTATAAATGAACATTTTTTTCTCCACCGATTTCTACAAAAATGGGTCGGTCTGGGCCGTACAACAGGGTTTCTTTTTTTCGTCGCATTAAGGGCATATTTATTACCTACCTGGTCAGTTACTTATTTTGAGAACTGTAGTCACAATCATGTCACTATTTCTGCGTTTTGGCTTAAAACTATCGTAAAATTCCCACTCTACAAGTGTAAAACTCTGAGCTAAAAATGGTCAAATTATGCATCTCTTGGCACTTCTCAGAATGCACGTGAAAATGTATGACACTTAGAACTGGCACCAAACGCTTCAATTATTCAGCGCTATAAGGATGTCTATATAAACACCACCTATATCTTCAGTCATGAATTTTTGACACCATTTTCCCTGTATATATTTCAATACATAATACATGTATGGTCTTTGAGCTGTTATCTTTCTGAATTATATAAGTGTATAGGTGAGATAGAGGAATGCAATATGCTTTATGTCAGGCCAAAAAAAAAAAATGTTTGATTGTCCTCGTCCGCCCGACCCTGATAATCATTCCGACCCAAAATCTTTTCATTCTTTTTTTTTTGATTTTTTAAAAAAATATTCTGGACCACTGCCATCCCGGACTTTAAAAAACAACAGATCTACTTTAAAATTACTGCAGCGTGGATTAAAACTATCACCCACATCTGAGGGTCAGTGTGTAATATTCCCAAAGGAATTGGTGAAAATAGTGTTTTTAGGTTCCACATATGCGTACATCAATTACACGGTAAGGCCAACAACAAAAATGTTTCATTGTCCTCCTCCTCCCGACCCTCTTAATCATTCCGACCCAAAACCTTTTTATTTTTTATTTATTTTTTATTATTTTTATTATTTTTTTAATTTAAATTTTGTTGTTGAAAATTTCATTTTTCTACAAATATTAGTCGTAAATCAAAATGTTCATTTTTAATTTAAAAAAATTAAGTGTTGAGAAAATAAAAATACTCATCAATATATTAAAGATTTTGTTCCCCGTTTTGGTTACCACAACAAGTACCATCTCATTTTACTTTTGGTACCTGAAAAAAAGGGCAAGTGAGAAAAAAAAGTAAAAGAAAAAACACCTTTCCCGACCGACCTACCCAACTTTTGAAAGTGATCTTTGGACAATCAAACAATTTATTTTGTTGGCCTCATAATAAGGCAAAGCAAAAAAACAAGTCTGTCTCTGAAGATACCTTAACCCCCTGAGAACTACCGGCCGATTGGTTAAAAAGATGGAGACATCATTTATTGCACCAATGAGAGACATTGTTAGAATAATTGTATCCCTGATAAAGATGGAGTGAAACATTTTACAAGCTGCATTTGAATTGGCTATTCATATGAGTGCATCTTGTAATACACCAATCAGAACCACTGTAAGATAGACAGGTAGACCCCAGGTAAACGGCTATGTGAGATGCATTTTTCCCTTTTTTTTTAGTGAAAAATGCTATGCAAAATGCGGTATTAAAAAAACCCATAAGACAGGCAGGGATTATAGCACTGGATTAAAAATGTGAGAGGTCCCATGAAATTTTTCAGGACCCTGTAGGACTTCAAAAAAACAAATTTAAGGGGTCCCCCAAGAAATTGAGTGGTCCTGAAGTTTGGGTTTTTGACAATTTTACTTTATTACGGACAGTTTTAATGAATTTATATTGTGAGCAAAGGATGGATATGTAATTTACAGAATTTCTTAAGGTTTCCATTTCCATACATCGTCAAATTTAAGGGGTTCCTTCAATTTTGATCGGGACCCGCAAGTCTTTCCAATTTGAAACCTGACGCGTCACTACAAGAAAGTGAGAGGTCCAGGACACGCAGACGCGTCAGAATGCAACCCCTGGAGACGGGCTCTTATATGTGAAGCAAGAAAATGAAGCTGATATAGTACTTCACAATGTAAAATTGAAATTTGAAGAAGCATAGTCCAATAAATCACTGGAGTCACTAGTCTGTTGTTTTTCTTGAGTTTACATACTGTTTAATATTGGGGAAAATCATTCCCATACAGTCACAACTTGGCTCACACCATTATTTTCAAAAGGAAAAAGGGGGAAGTTATGCGGTGAAATGCAAATTTTAAAACTTGTTTTTTTATTTGGCCTAAGTCTAATTCCTAACAAGTCTTATTTCTGATCTTTGGTATCAAATCAAAGACTCAAATTCAAGAAAATAAAGAGTTAAACTACATTTTGAGGTATTTAATTTTTATTTACTCCATTGATTTGATGACAAAACAGAAACTTAAATGCCCATTTGATAACTTTGACCCGATCACTTTTTGGGGCTATGATTTTTTTTTCACATCAAGATATTTTGGTATCAGAAGAATCCCCATATTTTTCTCATTATGTCTGTAAAATATTAGGGGCCAGAAATGTTTCATTTGGAAATTATAGGCTAAAATGTGGTGAATTACTGCCAAAGGTGGTTAACCACCAACCAGTCTGTGCACTACTCAATGGGCACATGTCTTTTGACCTTGCGCTTCTAAAAATAGAACCATTGGAGTTATGCAACTCAAACAATTTTAAGGATGACCTTTCATGTAAAATACAAAAAACATCAAGTTGAAAATCGGGTCATCTACCTTTAATGTTTTGTATTTGATGTTTTGAGACAAAGGGATTTCCAATAATCTGTAACTTTGGTTTGGAGTGTGATATATGACATGTCACTTGTAAGTTCTCAGATTGAATGCTTTAATTATTCATCATGATAAGGATACATGTCTTTAGGTCTTCAGTCATGAATTTTGGACTCTGTTCTCTTTGTATATAGGCCTATCAAAATATAAAAAGCATCCATCAGTTGTTGCTGATACTGTTGTGTTTTAACTTTGCCCAAAATCTCCAAAACTGGTCAGTCAAATGATACATTATTTGGGCACTGCAGAACATTTTGAAAGGTTCGAAACAAATGTTCACATGTATATTTTACACAATTTTCAAAAGTGATAAATTATTCATTTTTTATGGACACTGCCGACTTCAGTTGAAAATGTATGACGCTTACAAGTACTCCGATCCATCTCGTGAGTGATTTAGCATTGTAAGGACGTCTTAATCTTCAAAAGTCTTTACAGATAATGTTATAAATTGGTCAAGTTATGCTTCTTTTTAGCACTGGCATGTCAATACAACACTTCAATTATTCAGCATTTTTATATAAGGATGTGTATAAATACTGCGTATAAATACATGTCCTAGACTTCAATCATGAATTTTTGACACCATTTTCTCATGTTTCAATATGGAAATGCCTCTCAGCTGTTACCTTTAAGAATTATATCATTGTAGTGCAGGCAAAAACAAAACAGGAACATTAGTGGGTACTACATTATGCTATCTACTGAAGACAGCATTTATGATATCAGGTCATGTTTTATATAGTGTAATATTGGATGAATTCATGAAATCTACTGAAAATAGCAAATGTGATATATGAACATGTCTTATGTAATATAATAGTGATTCAACAACTCCCCCATACCTTAAGTACAGTAACAAAGCGTTGTTGATGTGAGATAAACCCACACTTCATATGCAAATTAATAGGATGGCGAACCTTATTTGGAAACCGTGCATCGATGCAAAATTGTAAACAAACAACAAATGTTCGCAAAATGTGTTCATTCTTTCGCCCGTTTTTTCGGCGTATAAATGCATTTCGCCATGCGATCCTAAAAGTTAGCAAACAGCTTTATATACCAAAATGTAGCTATATCCCTAAAAAAAATATTTTTGGCGAGGGCCATATGTCACGGACCATTCCTAAAGCCACAAGTTTAGCCAAAACGGTCGCTACCCAGCACAAGAGAATCGCCATTTTGTATCATCGCGCGGTGAAATGACAACCCTCAGATCTATTTGGACCGTACCACTATTGAAATGGAGGGGTGTGTCTAATTTGATACAAATATTCTGTAAACATATATCAAAATGTGTTATGTAAATTAAACGCATTCTTGATTTAATTTTTCTTTGAATGTTAAAGGTGGTGTGTGAATAAAATGCTATTTACAAAATATTTTAAATTCCACAATTTCTTGCGCAATAATTTGTCTTCTCTAATGTTTACCTTTTGTAACCCATCCCATTCAGAAGTTCCCTCGCCCATTTACAGGGAACGGACGATGTCCAAATAAGGGCCTAATTATAATAAAACGTAAACATTTTGTTCCGTTTTTTAAAGAGCAGCTATTTGTTTATGTCAAATTAAGCCTATTAAACCATGTTTTTTACTTGTTTTCATCAATTTTTCAAATCGCTATTCACATATGAATGATGTAAATATGTTTGGTCTTTGTTGAACGGGGTTCAACAAGGTCTTCGTCGTTGTTTATCTTGAATCTACAACGGTAAGACGGGTTTATTTTGCGAGGGCAGCTTTATATTGAACCCCTAAATGTATGTTCACTATCTACTGAAGATAGCAATTATGCTATAGGATCATGCCTTGTGTGATACAATAGTTGATGATGCTTGCTATCTACTGAAGACAGTGATTATGAAATAGGAACATGCCTTATGTAATATAATAGTGAATGCATGCTATCTACTGAAGATAGCAATTATGATATAGGAACATGACTTAAGTAATATAATAGTGACTGTATATACACTATCTACTGAAGATAGTATTTGTGATATAGGAACATGAATTTTATTAACATATTTGGAATCACCATGAGAAATGCATTGAAATAAGTACAAACATGCCAAGTATGGTTCAGTAATCCTCGAGATAGACTTTGAAAAATTTGTTTTGTATATATTGTAAAACTGATAGCCGTATGAAAAGTGTTAGCCATACTTTTGGAATTCTTTTTAAAAAGCAGCCCAAAGTAGGGTTGCTAGTCCATCATGAGTCTATCTACACCCAACGTTGAACACTCACCCCCTTCAACTCCATGCTACATAACAAGACATAATGGACAGCGCTGCTCATAGCCCCTGTTATGGCTTGCGGGCGGACATGCGAGCTGTCCACGGCGGCGGCGGCCATAGAGTTAATTTGACCCAATTCTGATAGCACCTTTAGTAATACATAGCATGCCATTGATTCACCTGTCTGAGTAATTCAATGACCACCATAGGATGCGGGTGTTAACATACAATCAAATAGGAGGCACATTTTCATCTGTGGGAGCCGAATTATACAGGGTGCACCAAATAGATAACATATAATCTTAATTTTCTTCCACTTTTAGAGTCCACTCAGGATCGTAGGAATAATATGTTTTAAAAAGCTTCTTCTGTCTGAGTAATCCAACGAAAACCGAAGGATGCAGGTGTGATCATGCAATAAAAAGGAGGCACATTTTCACCCGTGGAATTTGGATTATACAGGGTGTGACAAAAAGATAACATACTTTTGATTTTCTTCCACTTATAGATTCCACTCAAGTTGGTGAGAATTATAAGTTCAGGTTTTTCTGTCTTAACACTTTCTATGCGGCAGGCGGCTGCAGACGACATTCCAAAATTTCACAAAATGTTTACAAAATGTCAAAGAAAATAATTTCATTACCATATTTGGAATCACCAAGAGAAATGCATTGAATTAAGTACAAACATGCCTAGTATTGGTTCGGTAATCCTTGAGATAGACTTTGAAATTGCGAAAGGTTTCTGAAAAACCTGTTTTGTACGGGTAAAATTAATAGCCGCATGGAAAGTATTAAGTACACAAGCACCCCAAACCCCGCTAGTGCCGTACTACTTTCAAATTCCTTCCGACGGGCCTGATTGGAGACATGCATAACTTACAGAAAAATGTGATAGATTTGACAGAATATGCATTGATGTTCCTGGGTTAAGACAACAGGAAACTTAAATTAGTCCAGGTACAAATATAGTTAGTCAAACTGTATCACTAAGCAAAATTGGTCACTTTGACTAATTAATCTGACTGAATGACTGACTTATTTGTACAGTGCAGAGTTATCACTAATTGGGTCCACGTTGGTTCTTAGTTTATGCTCTCACTCAATTCTTCTCTGTGATTGGTGGAATTGTCTTGGCTGGAATCAAAGAAGATTTTAAAGACACCACCACAATGCATTGTATTTTTGCCAAATGCACTCATTCTGGTCTTCAATTTGTCTCGGTTCCCATAGACATACGCACACAATCATGGCTTCATAGCGTGTTCATCGTTCTTAGGTTCTAGTTTACATCAATGAGTAAATTAGTTATCAGTGTTCCTTTTTCTTATTTCTAAAAATAGAAAACAAATACATCGTGTGAAAAAAGCTTTAGTTCGCGCAATGCATTGTGGGAAGACCTTAAAATCTCCTTAGGGCTGGAATCAAACAAAATCAGTAAAATAAAATATACATTGTACAGAAGGTCCCTCGTTCCCAAAAACTTCAATAAATTTAATACATAAAGAAAAAACATATAGTCCTCAAAGTAAGTAACTGACCAGGTAATAAATATGCTCTGAACTCCAACACTATAGCTCCTACCTAAAAGTATTACATTTTAAAGTGTTAAAGGAGCATTGATAGATATATCGATATACTAAATGAGCAAATAACGTAAAGTTAATCATCAACATAGCCCAAATCCAAAATGTCATATAATTCCGACATCGCCTCCATGCCAAAATAAGCAAATAACGACACTTCCGGGTTGAGATTTGCCGCGAAAGTCCGTGAGTAAAACGATGCATAACTTCCAAATTCAGCACCTGAGTTTCGATATCATCATATCGAAATTAAGAAAATCATGAAATTTTATATGATAAACGGCGAATGTTGGTAAACTGTTTCAGATGGTAGTTAGTATATGCCTAAGTATTACTTTGATGCAAAAAAACTGATTTCCATGATAATTGAGGGCGCACTCCCACACGTATCTCTCAATGCCCCTTTAAGGAAATTTCTTTCCTTTAATTTGAGATATTACACATGTAAATTGAATGAATATTAACTCAGTTGTTTGCCTGAAACCAAAACAAAGTCCGTTTTTCATTTTTAAAATGATGTTTGCCTACACGCATCCTCGGACTAGCAACAGGCAGATTATTGATTAACTGGTAGCAACAACTCACAGGTCGATAGTAAGATGAGGACTGGGGATGCTTTAATTGATCAATGCAGCCCATACACATACCTGTCACACTGGCCTCCATGTTCAAAACCAAAGTGTGAAAATGCAGTGGAAAATGTAAACTGCACTTTGTTCAATCCTTGTCAATGTTGCGTTCTAAATTATAAACCGATCTTCGTGAACAATATCTCAAATTAAAGAGAAGTATTTTTTTGACAACTTTATAATTTGATATTGTTACGTAGGAGCTATAGTGTTGGATTTAAGAGAATTTGTATTACCTGGTCAGTTACTTATTTTGAGGACTGTATAAACAAATAAAACACCAAACCCAACATAACAAAACAAACACACACTCAAATAAAATAACTCGGCACATTTTGAAATAAACTAAATGAGGTATCAAACAAATAATATGACCCGTCACATCAAAACATACCTCTTAGAGTCTATTATCCAATGACTGATTTAAATATCATCAAAACATGCACAAATCAAGCTTTAAATTGATACCTCATAATTGAAATTTAGCCTTACGGAAATATGATGAATAGAAGCTTAGCATTTCCTTTTAATTTCTTTATATTTTATCAAGACATTTTGCTTCATATCTAGAAACTAGAAAAACTGTCAAGAGGTATATTTTGATGTGATGGGTCACAAACAGGGGTCGCATTCTGGACCTCTCACTTGTTTGACGCATCAGGTTTCAAATTGGAAAGACTTACGGGTCCCGATCAAAATTGAAGGGACCCCTTAAATTTGATGATGTATGGAAAGGGAACCTTAAGAAATTCTGTAAATTACATATCTATCCTTTGCTCACAATATATATTCATTAAAACTGTCCATAAAAAAAGGAACATTTTCAAATATCCAAACTTCAGGACCTCTCAATTTCTTGAGGGGGACCTTGAGGGGGACCCCTTAAATTTTATTTTTGAAGTCCTATGGGGTCCTGAAAAATTTCATGGGACCTCTCACATTTTTTATCCAGTACTATCCCTGGTCACATATATCGTCGCTGTTCTGACATAACGACACATCATTTACTTAATTCTGTTGTGATGTGTCGTTATGTCAGAACAGCGACGATATGTTTGGCTGATCGTATTTGACTCGTACATAGTTAACAGACGTACTAACAGCGAGCCTAATCAGTATCTAGCTACAGAATGGAATTAATCAGTAGATATCCTGAGAGCAGATAGAGCTTTTAGTCAGGGGGCGCTGGCACTCAATTGGTTTGGATGGGTATATACCGCTGGGTTGATTTTCATAAGAGTAAACTGATTATTACTGAAATGGGGGTTTAAAGGGCGGCCGGAGGGTATAATGGAACCCTACACTGTAAAAACAAACGTTTGACTATTTATAAACACTACAACACGTTTATTTGTTGTTGTTTACGTGTAAAGGTATAGGAGGTCGTTTACGATAAACGGGTTGCATAAACGCTACAACACGATGATACGTTTATTAACTGTTATCAAAAACGTGTTTATACCAGCAATTATAAACACATGATTGCTGGTATAAACACGTTTTTGATAACAGTTAATAAACGTATCAATATGTTGTAGCGTTTATGCAACCCGTTTATCGTAAACGACCTCCTATACCTTTACACGTAAACAACAACAAATAAACGTGTTGTAGTGTTTATAAATAGTCAAGCGTGTACCGAACTGATTTTGGTGTTCATTCAAATGAAGTGTCTTGTGAGCTGATTCACAATACCTGTGATCGGATATATAGGTATATTTAGTGCTGAATTCTACTCAAAATTGACCATAAAGGGAGTAAAAAGCAACATTTTGACAATGAGAACATTTTGTGGGTCATAGTGAGCAGCTGATGTGTGAATCTACATTGTAAGTTAGCCGCTGACGAGGTGTAATAGTATACCGTAGATAACTAAAAAAGTGGATTGGAAAGGGGTCTTAAGCACCACACATGTCACATATCCTCAAATGGACTCTGGGGGGGCACTCACATTGGAAAAGGGTATTGGTATGTGCCGCGCTGAAGACCCCCTTTTTCACCCTCTGCTGCTAGCTCTTATGACCCCTTTTTTGAGCCTGCATCAGTTCTTAAGACCCCCCCCCCCCCAATTTTATTGAAAATTCAACAATTGTGAAATTTTGCGTTACAAAACACCAATTTTTCGAAGTTTTGCGTTCTAACACCAAAAAAACCCACCAAACATTGAACTATATGCCAGCTCTCAAGACCTACTTTTTTGAAAAAAATCAGTTCCTTAGACCTTTTTTTTGCCCAAAAATCCACTCTGTAGCCCCCCCCCCCCCTTTTGAGACCCTGGGCGGCACACCCCTACCCCCAAAAAAGTTGAGTCCCCCCCCCCCTGCCCCTCGGGCCCACACTCCGCCCAGGCTTTTAGCGGGGTATCCTAGAAAGTATTCGCAGTGCTATTGTTTTCCATACCGCCGCAGCAGACGACATGAAAAAAGTAATCGCGATTCTTGCGATGCAAATTTAAACAAACTCTCCCATTTCTGTGACGGTGTTCGTTGTTCTCCATATTGACTTGAATAAATCACTTTGTACTAATGGCACCCTCTGAATAATGCACGAGTGCTTTAATGCCCGTTTCAAACTGAGCCTCATCATCTTCAGACTTGTTGCCACGGTAACCCAGCTCAGGTCAGTGACTTCTACCCCTTATTACTGACTGAATCAGTAAAAAGTATCCTAAATTTACCCACGATGCATCACATAATTAAGCCTGTTGTGTAACTCGCTAACATCTCATAGAATTCAACACATACATGAATTCAATTCAAAACATTTTACATTAGAATTCCCACAAGAATACAAGTATATCGTACAAATTGTTGCTATAAAACTCAAACAAATTTCAACATTTTTGTACAAAAAGGGCAGGGATCAGGTTAGAAAATAGGTCGCGTGACACGACACGTACATTGATGAAGTATTAATGGGTATGGTAATTGGCTGCTGGTATTCGGAGTGTGTGACACATCACCGAGACGACTTGGGATGAAAATAGCGGTGGAAAAAAACGCGGACGGAATTAGGTCAAGCGTCTATCCTTTTGGTAACATGAGATCCGCAGTGCTTACTTTTCACGAACATCTGTGTCTACATAAATGAGGAGGATGGGCCAGCTATTTCTCCTCAAAACCTTGGCTAAACCGGGCAAAGGCTAGGCTGGATTTTTTGTTTTCTAAATGTATGTATAGTGGTCTAAAGTGTACGGTCAAGTGGTTATGGTCTGGCTTGGCCTGGAGTGTATAGATGGGGTGACCGGTGACGTCATGTATTTACAAATGGGACACCCTCTGTTGATTCCCTCCAGGCAGAATATACAGTAAAGTTAATGAAGACAACATGAAATTTCTTTCTAATGAATTGTAAAACTCATTTATTTTTGTTTTTGTTTTGTGAAATGCGATAGCTTATAGCATTCCTAAGCAAGTTTAAAGACAGTTTTGATAACAATTTGCTGTGACACCACATAGAAAACCTGATCTGACCTATTGTAAACTATAGGAACTCTTGCCCGGTGTGTTTTGTCTCAAATCAACAGAGGGCGTCCTAAATGTAAACAACGGTCACCTCATCTATTGGATTTGGGATAAAGGTTATACAGCCCATTCATCACTGTATATTTTTCTGGCCCCTCAGCATGTATAAAGTAAAACTGCCCAATGGTTATACATAGAAGGTATTGTTTTAGACATGTTCAGGGGAAAAGTTCGCTTTACAAAGTTTTGACAGATGTATTTTTTGGCCCTTGAACATGTTTAAAGCAGACTTTCAAAAGGTTATACATATGGATTAATTTATACATGCTGAAGGGCCAGATGGAGATACAAGGTTTTGACAGAACAGTGACGTTCGTTATATTAGATTTAGGATATGGGCAAAGGTTATATACAGTCAGCAGGGTTGTCACTAAGGGGGTCGGTGGCAGCCGGCAGGAGCCGGCACTTACGATTGTCGACCGGCACTCTTAAAAAAAAGGGTAAAAAAAACCGCACTAATTTTCTTTTTAAAAAATGGTGTTTTTTACAATTTGTGGATAAGATCATTAAACTGCCTCATAAAACAAGAAATTATGTGGCAAGAACCCTCAAAGTGCACTAATAACCCCTTAAAAAACATTAAGAAGGCCTCTAGACCCCATGCCATGATCCACTGCACTTCGTTTGCAACACTTATTCCGTTCGCCATCAGTTAAATTAACCGGCACTAAATTTTGGCTAGTGACAACACTGACAGTCAGTCATGACAAATATAAAAATTGCACAAGAAACGGTACTAATCATGTTCAGCAATCTTTAATGTGTCATAAGAATGTTTTGTATTCAATTGGGAATTTTCATCATCAAATTATGGCCAATCTAATCAGACATGTCAAATTCAGCTTTGGCCACTTTTCATGTTCAGAGAATTCTTTTATTAGAATCGTCATTCAGCGTGTAATTGAACATAATCAATCAGATCAATAATAATCTACCTACTACATATGTTGATAGTTAGTTCACTTTGAGCAGAAAAATATATTTTCATCCATATTATCCATGACAAACCACAGAATATTTGAATATAAGAGGTATTTTACACAATCCATTGATGTATTCTATAAATCGTCATTGGAAACTCAAAGGCATTTTTTTTCAGTTGACAATCAAATTCTTGTCCAAAAGTGGCCAAAGTGGGATTCATACTCTTGTTACTGAACTGATCATATCTCGTGAGTTAAAGGCATATTATGTGATCTTTCCCAGAGAGCGCCCTCTATTCATTATTATTTTTTAGAAAGTAGATTTTCTTGCAGATTTACATTTTTTATCATACATCGTACATACATTCCAAGTTACAGAGCAATACGATCCCTAATTACCTCAAAATCATGGTTTTAGAGTGAATTTAGAGTGAAAATATAAACTGTCATGTTAACCCGACAGTTTATTTTCACTCTAAAACCATAATTTTGAAGTAATTAAGAATCGTATCGTCCTGTAACTTGGAATGTATGTACGATTTATGATCAAAAATGTAAATCTGCAAGAAAATCTGCTTTCAATTTTTTTTTTTATGTTGAGAGCGTTCCCTAGAAAGATCACATAATATACCTTTAAACCCAGGCATTTCCTCATTCCACCAGTGGCTTAATCCAGCCAATCTGCCAATCTGAAACATTTGAGCAATAGAGGGCGCTGCAATACCAAATGTTTTAAATGCCTTTTACTCTTGATATCCATGTTCAGTAGACTCCAATTTCCTTTTCAAAAATATGGTTAAATGGTTTTTTTAATATTTTTCGTATAAATCAGTTGATATAACAAAGATACACGATAAGAAATGTAAAAATGTAATTTTGACGATGCCCCTTTTTAAAATTAATTTAACACCATTGATTCTGTATTTTGTAAATAATATCTAGTAAGATTCACAATCAGTTGGCCACCATTTAGTATATAGATGCATGGGGCTTTAAAGGAAATCCATGCCATGGATTTTAGCGCTCAGATATCTAGCAGTATTATTATACAGACCACTATGTAGGTTAAAGTTTTTAAAAGTACCGCGTAAAGACAAAATCGACTTTAGAAATAAAAACGATCGCATGTATGGACGTTGCCATATTGATCAAAGCTATGACGAAAGACTTACGAGATGTCCGCATCTCTGTTTCATGTATTGATATTATCGATTTATGCATCACAATATCAGGTATGGCTATGGTCACAAGTCACTAATAGGTATATCAAATAAGGTGGGGCCGTTTCAAAAAATCCTTAAAATCGTGATACGTGTCTCTATTTTAAATAGAAGTTGTCAAAAAAACATAACATTTTTGGTATCATATTAAAGACAATTTATCCAGCTACCGAATAAAAAAAGGATTAAAGCCACATGCTTAGCAACAGTGAAGTTATCAATCTAAACGTCGAGTGAGTCAAGGGTGGAGCCGGTGGATGAGGCGCCCATAGGTTTCTACACAAAATAGCGGAAAACTAGAACTTTTGAAATTGATGCCATTTTAAAAGTATACATAGGAAAGTTTTCAAACTTCTCATATGTGTTAATAACATGTGCCTGCTACTATGAATAATAATATTGAATTGTTATCTAGACATTCTCTACTAGAATATGATGTTCAATTCAGGGAGTGTTTTAATGTAAAAAATACACAGTTTTATTCATTTTATTGATTAAACAATGGCCAAATCGCAGTCTCTCTATTTCATTTGTGTGACTCTTCGGTCCTTTTCTACCCTGGGTAGTAAAACATTTAACTAAAAAAGCCAGAAGTGTTTCTTCACAGAATTGTTCATAGATTTATGAAGAATTTGCTATTTAGACCTATTTTGGACCACCCTGATTCTTAGCAAATTTGGTAGCACCTTCTGCGGTTGTTCTGATTTTGGTGACTATCTTCAGCTAAACCCTAATTGTACAAACTATCAAAATATTTTGTGAGGAGCAAAAAACTTTTTTATGTTCCACCCTGTAAAAATGTTACACACCCTGTATAATTTGATTCTTTTTTGTAAAAATGAAAAACCTTGAATCATAAGCTTTCCAACAATATATAGTTTGTGGGTCATTAAGTATGTAAAACTTAAGTTTTGTCCCGTTTAATCAGAATTGGTGCATTTCTCAACATTATTAGAAGTGAAACATTTTTTTGGACCAGTTTGTGACTTCTGACCCTATCCCATCAGCACTTTCGACACAAACAACCGGGCACAAATTTCAAATAATCACAGGTGGGGATGTGCAGTTTAAATTCATTTAATTGAACATTATAGTATAGTACTGTGTTCAATTAATACGTTCAATATACATTAAATAATTATTTTCCTACCATATAATGCATGTTTTAATGAATAGAACGGTATTCCTTTAAAGGGGCATTGAGAGATGTATCGATATACTAAATGAGAAAACAGCGTAAAGATAATCATCAACATAGCCCAAATCCAAAAATGTCATACAATTACGGGTTGAGATTTGCCGCGAAAGGCCGTGAGTAACACGATAGCATAACTTCCAAATTCAGCACCTAGTTCATATCGAAACAAACTAAGAAAATCATGAAATTTTATATGATAAACGACGAATGTTGGTAAACTGTATCAGATGGTAGTTAGTATATGCCTAAGTATTACTTCATCATCATCATCTTCCTATACTGTGCAGAAACCTCTGTAAAAGAGTATACTCGCACATGTGTTGAGGTGCATTCAGGTTTGGAGTAGACATAAAACTTCACAGGCATAAAAATAGTATATATACAAGTTAAAAATATTGTTGTGGGGCGATGACTAGGTGAAAGACTGGACGTCGCAGACCCGGGTCTTGAAGACGTCTAGTGATGGAGAGTCCACGACTTGCTGGGGTAGTAGATTCCACAGACGGATGGTGTCAGGAAAATACTTTGATGCAAAAAAAACTGATATCCAGAATAATTGAGGGCACTGACTCCCATACATATCTCTCAATGCCCCTTTAAGGGGTGAAACTTAATGGGATCAAGTGTATTTGATAGAGGACTAACATGGGATGTATTTTTAATTATCCCTTATGGGACACTTTTTTTGACACACCCTGTATTAGTTATTTGAACCGTCCATTTGCTTGTCACTGATCCCAATTTGAGTATGATCAATGTATGTGATTGGCTGAGCACTTATCAAACTGCTTTGTACATTTCACGGACATAAATTATGCTAATGAGCTCATTAAATGACGCCACTCACATCATCGATATTTTCGTAACGCCATGGTTATTATGGTGGTTCGAGGCCAGCCGGGGGCGTTGTTTCTTTTTGCATTTAATGCAGATCGACAAATCACATCACAGTAAAAATTTAATGTTGACAAAATCACAGACCACTTACACAAAAATCGCATCTGCGCATGCTCCTGTCGTGATCGAAATCCAACACACAAGCAATGGGCGAGTTTTATAAGTGCTGAGGATACATGTATCAGTGTATGGTTGAAGGGGATTGAAGAGGGCTTTATTAGGGCCGTACCATTTGATATCCAGGGGGGCGGGGCATGAAAGTTTTTTGAAGAAGAAAAAACTTGACCCACTGATGAGTAAAAAAAATAAAATCTGCCCCACCCAACTCAAAATAAAGGAAAACATTAAAAATGGAGGAAAAAAACCTCTGCCCGTCAAAAAATGTTCCAGCCTTCGGCGGTCAAAAAAAAATCTGCCCGACCTAAACTTCCATGCCCCCCCCCGGATATCAAATGGTGCGTCCTTTATAGCACTGCTATCATGGAGTGTGTCTTATGATAGACCTAAAGCGTGTTTCTGCTGGGGAAGAAACCGCTAATAAACGCTAAGTTTGCCCAGTAGAAACAGGCAGAACCCGGCAATAATCTGTATTTTTGGTAATCCCAATAATTGGCAATAAACCCAATAGAAACAGAAATGCGATTCTTAGCGGTTTGCGCCGTGAACCATGTCACGCTGGGTTATACACATTATTGTGAAGCAATCTTTTTCAGGTGCGGTGGCATTGTTTGGTATTACAAAAGGTCAAATGTCGTGGTCCACGACTAGGATCGATAAACTTAGCGGTAACTTTTCGCGAGTAGAAACAGGGGGGGGGGGGTTAAAAACTGACCGATTGAACCTTAGCGTTTATTAGCGTTTACTTTTTGCAGTGTCCCAGCAGAAACACGCTCCTAGTAGACAAAGCTTAAAAGATCATAAAAGTTTGTTTTGGTTTGTTGCCGAAATTGGCAACCCATATTTACAGTTTGCTATGATGAGATAACAAAAAGTTGATTGTCCAGAACAAAATGAAAGTTTAGAAGACAGCATGCTTAAATAATATAGCCTTATTTTTACTTGGCATGAGTATTTTGCTTGGGTGCGGTCCCATCAGAATCCAAGCGTGTGCCCGTATTGACCGCCCACCCCAACAAACAAACAAACACACAAACAAACAAACAAACTATGTCTAACAGATGTTTGTTTACACCGTCAGTCCTTTAAACACTTGCTTCGGTCCTGAAGGGGGACCAGAGCCAATCCGGTTTGCTCGGTCCTGGAAAAACATTCGTATAAAGTATAAAGCATGATGACAATAGCTGCAACACATACCTGTGAAAATAAGAAGAGGGAAATCACATCCCTCCTTTGTCACACGTCCCCTCCCGAGTAATATACATGTCATGGAATCCGTACCAATATATCCCCTCGTTGTACCCACAATGCCTTGAGGCGCAAGTCGCCACTTCCTCTTCGCATTGTAGCATTAGTTCTGTGTGTTGACCCAAATATCGCGGATAAAATGTCACTCGATAATGTTTATTGTGTAGAGTGTCTGTTGAGACTGCGATTTGGGGGGCTTGGTCGGAAACGTTAACCTACAAGATGGCTTATTTGCGCACGGATGTAACATAGACTCAACACTCTTTTTTGTTACATCGGTCTATGAGGAAGGAGGGTAAACGCAGGTATCTATCTATACAAGCGACTTTGATTTGAGGCGCTGTTGGACTGAGGCTGTTAACCTATAAGATTGTATTTTGTCGGCGCTTGTAACTTCCTTTTTGACAGTTTTTTGTTACAGATGTTTCTTAAGGAAGTAGAGGCACTGTGAATCCGTGAGGAACAGTAAAGGTGTGCTTGTTGTAATGATTTAGGTAGTTTATTGAAGTCTGTTAAAGGGGCATTGAGAGGTACGTATGGGAGTGCGCCCTCAATTATCCTGGAAATCAGTTTTTTTGCATCAAAGTAATACTTAGGCATAATACTAACCATCTGAAACAGTTTACCAACATTCGCCCTTTATCATATAAAATTTCATGATTTCTTAGTTTCGATATGATCATATCGAAACTAAGGTGCTGAATTCGGAAAGTTATGCGATCGTTTTACATGCGTACTTCCGCGGCAAATCTCAACCCGGAAGTGCCGTTATTTGCTTATTTTGCATGAAGGCGATGTCGGAATTGTATGATATTTTGGATTTGGGCTATGTTGATGATTATCTTTATGTTATTTGCTCATTTAGTATATCGATACATCTCTCAATGCCCCTTTAAAGTAAAGACATTTGTAGTGACGAAATGTTCGTAAAAGGGTGCCCAAATATTTTTTCAGTCAGCTCAGAAAACTTGTGAGGGGGGGGGGGGGGGGGGGGGGGGGGGGGGTAATGGCATGTTGCACACCAAAATCCCACGAAAAATGGTCCTTGTAAATTGTCATAATGCCTATACACACTACATCCGGAGACCGGTGCGGGGCATAAATAGGGCTGGGGGTGGGGCACAAAGGGCTTTGGTAGCTACGCCACTGGACATTTGTAAAATTACTCCTCTCTACCCAGGTGTATAAATGGGTACCAGCATTAATTCATGTTGGGAAGGTAACACAGACTCGTTGTACGGGAGGAGTGGCGAACCCCCACGGCAAAAATTACCAAAAGAGGAGTCTGGCCTAAACGCCAAAGAAAGAGAGATAGGCACTCTGCGCGCGAGCTTCGCTCGGCACGTCACTTTACCATTTTACATAGTTAACCTGAGATGTTTTACTGTGTTTTACTCAGTGCTAGTTTTTAACATGCATATTAGCCTATAACATTGTGTTTTGTTGGCGGTAAAGGCAGCGCTAACTTACACCATTTTTTGTTACAGATGTTTCTGAAGAAAGTAGGGGCACTTTAGTGAATTTGTGATTACAGTTCTTCTTCTCTCAGGATCAGGTATAGCACTGGATCAAAAATGTGAGAGGTCCCATAAAGTTTTTCAGGACCCTGTAGGACTTCAAAAAACAAATTTAAGGGGTCCTCCAAGCAGGGGCGGACTGGGACCTGAAAGCGGCCGTGGCAAAATTATTAAAGCGGCCCTTTTTGACCATGTCAGGCAGAAGTATGTCGTCCCGGTAGTAAATTTTCGTAAAAGGTTGCCCCAATTTTTTTCCCAGTCAGTCACCTCGTGAATTTCACGTAAGTGTGGGGGGGGGGGGTGGGGGGGGGGGGGGGGGGGGTAGGGTCAAAAAATTTCGCACGGCCACAAAATTTCGCACAGTCACACATTTTCGCACGGTCACAAAATTTGAGTAACCGGCCCAAAATTTGAGTAACCAGCCCTGAGAGGCCCAAAACCAAGCGGCCCATGTGGCGATCGCCACAACGCCACAGTGGCCAGTCCGCCCCTGCCTCCAAGAAATTGAGGGGTCCTGAAGTTTGGGTATTTGAAAATTTTACTTTTTTCCGGACAGTTTTAATGAGTTTATATTGTAAGCAAAGGATGGATACGTAATTTACAGAATTTCTTAAGGTTTCAATTTCCATACATCGTCAAATTTAAGGGGTCCCTTCAATTTTGATCAGGACCCACAAGTTTTTCCAATTTGAAACCTGACGCATCACTACAAGAAAGTGAGAGGTCTAGGACGCGCAGACGCGTCAGAATGGGACCCCTGCTCAGGATACTGCTTAACATCCCTAGTGGGATTACCCAAGCAGGAATTGTTGTGCGATGCTATGCTGCTATTTAGTCTTTAATTTCTTTGTCTTGGGCTCGGTAGTGCTTAGTGATGTTAGACTTGAACGTTTCCGGTTTGATGATGTTGGTGATATTTTTGGGTAATGAATTCCAGTCTCTTTACTTATTGTTTGGGGGATGAAGGAGTTGTGTGTTGTGCTATTGGAACAATTAGTTTAGGTAGTTTATTGAAGTCTGTTGTAGTTCACCCGAGATTGTATTTTATCAGTGTTAGAGAGTGTCTGTTTCTATACTGAGGCAGTGGAAAGTTAACACTACTTCAAATAACGGTATTTACCGTTAAATATTTTAATCCAACCCACTGTGTTTACTGTATTAGCTCTAGTTAACCTGTGATGGTGTTTCTTCAGCGCTAGTTTTTATTAACTTATTTAGATTGTGTTTTATCAGTGCTAGTTTTTAACAGGCATATTAGTCTATAAGATTGTGTTTTGTCGGCTTTTGTAACTTCCTTTTCGAACGTTTTGTTACTGATGTTTTCTAAGGAAAGGGGTACTGTGATTTTTGAGGAACAGTGAAGAAGGTGTGTATGGTGTTGTTGTAATGGGTTTTTTAGATATATCTGAGGCAGGTAATTTAAGTTAACACTTTCCACCTGGCTATTACTAGTTTTGCCATTATATAAAAAACAGATTTTTCAGAAACCTTTCCCAACTATCAAAGTCTTATCTCAAGACTTTCTCAACCAATACTAGGCATGTTTGTACTTATTTTAATGCATTTCTCATGGTGATTCTAAATATGGTGATGAAATTCAATAATGTTGAAATTTTTAACATTTTGTGAAATCTTGGATCTGTCATCTGCAGACGACTGCCGCTTGGAAAGTGTTAACCTTCAACGGTCACACACAGTTTGGTATAGAGAAGTGTTCTCTCATTCTAAATGATTAAGATCGTTAGCTTTTTATTATGATTTCCATACATGTAGATAGTTATAGCCAGGGAAAGAAGAAGGAAAACCTCCAATAAGCTGTTTTGCAAATTTAAAAAAAATTAAAAAAATTACTGAACTTACTCAACCAACCAATAGTAAAGTCGTCTACGCTTTCCGCCACCTTCCAGTTCACTCGATCATCGTTCTGTGTCATAAACGCTGGGCTGACATCCTTCTTGATTTGTGCTGCCCATGTTGACTTGAGGTCAATATAGTAAAGGCTCTACCAAATCTACAAAACATTTATAAAACAATAGTAGCTATGGCCCATCAAAGTGAGCCTGGTGGAAATAATATATTTGTATGTATACCAAGCACACACATCAAAACTAAATCATAATGAAATGGTGAAATAATCGCAAAGCGGGAAAATCTCACTCACAGTTCCACCTATCGCTCAAAAGCAGCTTTGGGCACACCCGCATACGTGCAAGGTGAAAAGCATTTTGAACTTGTTCAACACCGATCTCGGCCCAATTCAAATTTGATTTAAACTGCTGTGCTTATAATCATCTGTAAGCTGATAGGCTGTAGGCTCGTTACGGCCGGCGTGTTAACTTGTGTTGAAATTATACAAATAGTGAGTCTATGTGCGTGGTTTGGAATTGGATTGTGTTAAAAGTAGGTCATTTTCCTGCATGAAATTTACCGTACAAGGCAACAAAAATGCTGTTCTACAGATCCTACTAAGCCATGATCTACAAATAAAAATCAACATATTTTAAAAAGAAAGAAGACAATTTTTTGTTTTGTTTATCTTAAAAGGCAGAACCAATTTCTGACCTAAGAATATACTTAAATGGAGCAACTCTATTGTAAGGGTTGTGCAAATGAATAGCAAAATATTCTTTTCACACACTGGAGGATGTTGTCAATCTTTCTTTAAAGGGGCATTGAGAGATACGTATGGGAGTGCGCCCTCAATTATCCTAGAAATCAGGGGTTTTTTGCATCAAAGTAATACTTAGGCATATACTAACTACCATCTGAAACAGTTTACCAACATTCGCCGTTGATCATATAAAATTTCGTGATTTTCTTAGTTTCGATAGGATCATATCGAAACTAGGTGCTGAATTCGGAAGTTATGCTATCATTTTTACGTGCAAACTTTCGAGGCAAATCTCAACCAGGAAGTGCCGTTATTTGCTTATTTGGCATGAAGGCGATGTCGGAATTGTATGACATTTTGGATTTGGGTTATATTGATGATTATCTTAACGTTATTTGCTCATTTAGTACATCGATACATCTCTTAATGCCCCTTTAAAGTTAGCCCCCTGAGAACTATCAGCTGATTGGTCAGAAGAATGATGCATCATTTCTTGCACCGATCTAAAACATGATTAGAATAATTGCATATTTGATAAAAATTGGAGTGAAATATTTAAGAAGTTGCATCTTAATTGGTCATTTATATGAATATTTTGTTCTAAACCAATCAGAAACAGTGTTAGATAGAAGCAGACAGTGCCTAGGGTGTTAAAATGGCTATCGCTTAGAACCTTCTGGCTCTTCAATTTGTCATAGTCCCCACTATGAGAGTTGTGTTCTGATTACAGCCCCATAAGTGATGGTGAAATAACATCTTAAAATTGAGATGGCTATCACTGAGAAACGTTTGGCACTTCATATTTTCGTTGCATTCTTTCCTATTATATTAATAGTTTGCTGAAAGAGTTCTTTCCCACTTCTGTTAGTACCTTTCTGAAAGAGAATGATTTACAGCCCCGTAAGTGATGGTGAAATAACATTTTAAAATTGAATTGGCTATCGCTCAGAACTGTTTGGCACTTAACATTTTTATAGCATTCTTTCCGCCTATATTATTAGTTTTCTGAAAAAGAATGATCACAGCCCCATAAGTGAAGATGAAATAACATTTTAAAATTAAATAGGCTATCGCGCAGAACCATTTGACTCTTCACCTTTTCATAGCATTCTTTCCTACTTTATTAATAATTTTCTGAAAGAGAATGATAACAGCCCCATAAGTGAGGGTGAAATAACATTTTAAAATTGAAATGGCTATCGCTCAGAACCGTTTGGCACTTGACATTTTCATAGCATTCTTTCCGCCTATATTGATAGTTTTCTGAAAGAGAATGATCACAGCCCCATAGGTGATGGTGAAATAGCATTTCCCCTTTTTAAATTGTGCTTAGGTACCAGCCATGTATCAAGTCTTGACTGAATATCCCATGTTTTTAAGATTTCTTGTTCTTCGTACGCTTTCAAAACGACAGCGTAGCCAAAGGGGCTTGCACTATTTGCATAGAAACATAAGCATCAGTTAATGGGGATAATGGCCGTGATACATGCCTGCGCGCGCTCTACTCCAAACACACAAAAAAGAGTGAAAACGACCTAAATGTGTCAGTGTGGTTGCCGCTGTTTGCACAGAAACTTAATCATCACTTGACGACTATATAATGACTTTGTAACATTCGTGCAGGCTATAGTGTGTTTCAGAATGACTTGGTATCCGATGACAATACGACGCAGATAATGGCTCTGAATCATGCATGCGCTCTACTTCAAACACAGGAAAAGGAGAGGGGGAGAGACCTAAATGTGTCGGAATGATTGCCATTGTTTGCTCAGAAACGTAATTATTCTGTGCCACAGCTTTAATGACTTTGTTACATTCATGCAATATACAGTGTGTTTCAAAATGATTTGGTACTTCATGGCAATGGCTCTAATACAAGCATGAACTGTACTCCAAACACAAGAAAAAGAGTGAAAAACACCTTAATGTGGCGGCATTTACTGACCCTATAATATAAAAACTGACAGAGGTATGCATCATTTTGTAAATTTGATTTTTGAAATATTTGGATTTAAAAATGTTGACATATTTTTGAAATAATATTTGAGAATTTCATATTGTTAGCAAGTTTTGATGATGTACCAAGTCTTCTATAAAGATTAGACCACACAAAAAGCCCTGTTTTACGGGACCGATCGACCCATTTTTATTTAGAATGTTTGATTATTTTTTCATTTTTAAAATGTTTTGAACATTTTCGACAATTGTTAAAAAATTCGCCAGAAATGTTTGTAAACAAAACAAAACAAAATAAAAACAACCCAACCGACAGACCCTATCTGAGAGGTCTGTTTGCTTGTTTAACAGGTTTTTTTTTATGGCTTTAGGGGGAAAACAACCGACTATTAAACCCTACCTGAAAGGTCCATCTGTCTGTAGAACCATTTGTTCAGCAACGATGGGCCACAGTTATATACAATTTAAACAGTGAAACATGTCTGTGTAGCTGTAGGCAGTTGGACATGGGTGACAAAACTAGGCCGCCTCGCTGATTTAATACATCGGTCCTGCCCAGGAAGCGTATAATAGATTGGTCAAGATATTGCTACATGGTTTTAACTTAAATAATTGATGGTACTGAAAAAGGGCAACGGGAAAAAATAACCCGTTCTACGAAACTCTCAGGTAGGGTCGGTCAGCCGGGCATTGGCAGGGTGTGTGGTTTTTTGGGGGTGGGGGGTTCAAACATTTTGTGAACATTTTTGGTGAATTTTTAACAATTTTTAGAAACATTTTCAAAATTCAAACAATTAAAACATTTTCAAAAATAATTTTGAACATTTTTGAAAAAATAAACACTTTTTGTTGTTGAAAGAGAGATGTATTGATTGTTGATCAGAACGTATGTGGCCTACTTTAACCCTTTCTCAAAGTTATTAGGCCAAACAAAGAAGATAGTCTGTCTCAGAAGCTCGCCCGCATTGGTTTGTGAAATGAGCTACGGCGCGTAGGTCTATGCACCGAGGCCTAAAAAAAAAATGTTTATAATTTTTTTGATTTGTTGATTTTTTTTTTATTATTAGAAAAAGAGTTTAAAAAAAGTTCTCTGAAGCTTGGATTAGTAACAACAAAAAATGCATACCTCATAGCCTATTTTCTAAAAAATATTTGCAAAATGTTTCTGAGACAGGCATCTTCTTTGTTTGGCCTTCCCTATCAAATACTAGGGCATTATATGCTTTATTTGTCATCCGTGACATTACTTTGATCACAGAGTAAATCTGTGCGCTGTGGAGTAATCGTTTTCCCTTCGTGATGTTGAAGTAGAAATTGCCAATACTGTAAAACAAGTTAATATCGTGAGCGATTTAATTTCAATGTAAATTCACCATTCAATAGTCCGAATCAGATAAAAGGTTCTTTAATCCGAAAACAGGTTCTTTATTACGAAGGTTCTCTATTCCGAAAATAAAAAAGGTTCTAAAGTCTGACCGTTCTATAGTCCGAAAATGAAATAGGTTCTATAATCCAATTTTTTTTCAATGGTTAAAAAGGTTCTCTAGTCCGAAAATAAAAAAGGTTCTATAGTACGAATATTAAAAAGGGTTCTTTTAATCCGAATATCGTGAAATGTTCTATAGTCCGAAAACTAGTAAAGGGTTCTTTAATCGAAATGTTAAAAAAAGGTTCTCTAGTCCGAATTAAAAAAATTCTAGCACTAAAAAGGTCCAGGAAAATGTGCTTGAAGCCATCTTGTTAAGCATGAATAATAAAACAATGAGACTAATGCGCGCTAGCTTGCAAAAGTTGGCTATTTTAACACTAAAAACATCCAGAAAAACGTTCTTGAAACCATTTTGTTTTCTCATTTAATCTACTTCACTGAATTGGTAGCTTTGCTAGCATAACAGGGCTGTATAGACACTCTTTCTCTCGCACTCCCGCTTAGCATATAAAATCTCCCGCCTCAAAAATGTATCAATTAAAGGTAGATGTTCCGATTTTCAACTTGAATTTTTTTATTCGACATGAAAGGTCATCCTCAAAAGAGTCGTATTCCAAAGTTTGAGTTGCATAACTCTAATGGTTCTTATTTTAGACGCACAAGATGCCGTGAAATGTGCCCATTGAGTTGTACACAAACTATATTGGTGGTTACCACTTTTCGCGGTAATTCAATGTTATTTCACCGATTTCTTCGTAATCATACTGATTTGGACCGTCAAATTTCAGTATGTTAATCAGAAAAATATGATCTTTCATATGATATGAAAATCTCCATATGTTTGAGAAAAATCTGTGTTATGAAAATGTGATCGGGTCATCTACCTTTAAAATGTTTATCAACACGTTTATTTCCTTCGCGAGATGCTAACACTTTCTGATCACCAACATACTTTTACGGAATCACAGGGAATTTACTATTTATAGCCCGTCGCCTACGTTCATTTGCTGTACCTTTTGGACTGTGTGATTCTTGGACTGTGCACTTTTTGTTGACCGTGCACATTTTCTTGACGCCCCCCCCCCCCCCCCCCCCCCCACCCCACCCCCACCCCACTTACTTGAAATTCACGAGGTGACTGCAAAAAAAATTGTGGCTACCTTTTGCAATTTTGTTGTTGGTACACTTTGGCCATCATATTTGTAATATTGTATCTCTCCTTCCCAGCAAATCCCAAAAGTTTACAGCCCTGAGCATACTCTGCGTACATGCAAGTATTGATGGGAAAGCTCCTTTTGGAAACATTGACTCTTTTATAAAGAAGCTATATAAAATTAGTGTTAGTATTAAGTGAATTCAAATTCAAAATATTTTTCGGATTAGAGGATCTTTTTATCCATTCGGACTAAAGAACAGGGTATAAGATTCTGACATCGAACCCGTTTAAAGATTCGGACTAAAGAAACCTTTTTTTTAAAATTCGGATTAAAGAAGCTTATTCAATATTCAGACTAAATAACCTTTTGAAGTATTCGGATTACCGAACCTTTTTCAATAATCGGAATATAGAACATGATCATAGTATTCGTACTAAAGAACCGTTTTCCATGTTCGGATTATAGAACCTTTTTCATTTTCGGACTATAAAACTTTCGTAATATAGAACCTTTTTCATTTTCGGACTATAGAACCTTCGGACTAAAGCACCTTCGTACTGTAGAACCTTCTTTTTGTTCGGACTACAGAGGAGTCGGATTATAGAACCGTCAGACTATCGAACAGTCGGACTATCGATATGTCACCGTTCAACAGGCCCGAACGGACCCATTTAATTTTTTTTTTTTTTTAAATGTTGGGGACATTTTTGATTTGTTGTTGATTTTTTACAAACAAATTAGAACATTTCAAATTGTTGAAAATTCCCCCCAAATTTAGGTAAACCCCCCCCCCCCACCCCCCAAAAAACCGCATCTGACTGACCAACCCTACTTGAGAGGTCTGTTTTCCCCCGTTGTAGAGTTTGTTTACTTATCGTCTCAGTGCATGGTCCATTATAAGTTGAAATATCAATAGAAAAGTGAAGCAGGAATCGCTCAGCCTAATAATAATATTGTGACAGACAATGAATTATTCAAACAATGGTCAGAACTTAATGAGCGCCAGAAAGTGACCCACTTTATGCTGACACACATCACGATTTATGGCGATCAGGATTTATCATGACCGTTTGCTAACAAACCATCCTGACGTGGTGGATTCTTAGAGAAGAAAAAAACCCGCAACCCTTACCACTGTTACCAGATTTTTTGCTGGACAATTCATATTATGGGAATTGTACGCGCTGGGAATTGTAGTATTACTGGTGTGTGCCCCCTCCATGTGAGAATGCTATCTAATCAACAAGCAAGGAACCAATTCTGATTTGGTAGAGAGTCTGTTGGTCAGGCCTACTTTATTTCCCCTCCCCCCCCCCCCCAAAAAAAAAAATGTATATATAAAATAAAAAAACCTTGATATTGTGGGTAATTAATATTCTATTTTTCTTTTTCAACATTTCTACATTTCCTTACATTTCCAAAAATTCTTAAATTTGATATGGATTAGTCGGGCTGTTATAGAACAAGATCTTTTCCCCTTCTAACTGAACAAAAGTTTGAATCAGGTAGTCATGGATATTAGTTATTTTTAAAACAGTTGTCCAGCTCATTGGACGTAGACAGTAGGTAAACATCAACCACAAGTGGTCATCGGTCAGTCAATGACCAAACAAAATCTTGAGATTTTACATCAGTACCAAGTCAGTTTATAATTCAACTACTTGTACAAGAAAATCTTGAGATTTTACATCAGTACCAAGTCAGTTTATAATTCAACTACTTGTATAAGAATTGCCAGTCATGTATATAGCTGAGTTAAAGGGATACTCAGTGATACAAATGACATGCCCACAATTTTGATCAATTTCAATATGCAAAGAGTAAAAGCAAGATATACCAACAGGGTTTGGGGGAAACAGGTAACAACGAGGGAGAATAACGCGATAAAACAGATAAATAACAAAAAAACAATAACACACAGAAATGCACTGGGACAAGCAATAAAATTGCTGTGCAATAAAACAACAAAGATTTAACGTAACAATGAAGACGACGTTTCAAGTGGATATACCACCCTTTATCAGGGACAAAATATAAAAAAACATTGGTGTCTAGTAGTCAACATCTATTACTGGCATTGTGCTATAATTACAGTGGTGGACTTGTCTAGTTCATTATTTTCTTTTAGTTCTTAACACTTTTGTTTTTTATATTTTGTCCCTGATGAAGGGTGGTATATCCACTTGAAACGTTGGTCTTTATTGTTACGTTATATCTTTATTGTTTTATTGCACAGCAATTTTTATTGGTTGTCCCAGTGCATTTCCGTGTGTTATTGTTTTTTTGTTATTTATCTGTTTACGCGTTATTCTCCCTGTATAATAAGTCTATGTAATGAACTTTCAAATTGCATATTTAAAACAAGCAAAATGGCTGAAAATCAGCAAAGCGCGAAAATTGAATCGTGCAAAACTTTTCCAGTAAAAGTCCTGCTATAGATTTCTATTAACAGAGTCAATTATTTACAAAACACCTCACTTTTTGGTTCTTTCCTTCCGGCTAGGGGTTATTTGTATACATGGAAAAACATTACAAAAAGGCACAAATCCCTAGCCTTTGAAATAAATGGGGCACCTTTATGTCCCAAATGACGATGTGCCTTTAAATGAGTATCAACATGCCAAGTCATCAGTGGCAGCAGAAGCATCGGAATTTAGGAGCAGGGACAATTTATAGGGAGGTACACAGACATATTTATACACATGTTGTATGGGAGCTTGGCACAATGTGACGCAGACATATTTACACACATGTTCTCTGGGGAAGAGGATTTAGCTTAGTGGAGTTGTGAAATTTAGAGGGGAGACATGTCTCCCGCATACCCCTCTTCCCCCTCCCCCACTTTTGCCGCCTATGCAAGTCATGGTTAAGCATTTCCTGATATAGTTATGCATGGCATGATATCAGATACTCATACTGAATATCAAGATATCAGTTTGTATTAATCATCAAAGTACAAAACGTGTCATAATCCGACAATAACTACGTATGCTTAGTATTCATATCATGAAATACCATAAAAGATTAATTCATAATGGACTTTGTGTGAGTTCACAGCGGTACATTGTCCGCATCATATTAGGCCAAAAAACGAGAAAAAAATATGTTGTTCTCGACCGCCCGCTCATCAGATTTATGGCCGCTCTGATTTTTTTCCAGATTTTTTCAGATTTTTAAAAAAATAAAATAAAATTTAAAATTTAAAAAAATCAGGGTTTTTTTTCAGATTTTTTTCAGATTTTTTTTAAAACAGTTTAAATGGCATTGAATATTAAATAAAGTGTTTATAACATATCTTAGAGTGATTTCAACTTCTTGTTACATATCTTAGAGTGATTTCAACTTCTTGTTGGCTAAACTTTGAGCTTCCGTTGGTAAAATAAAATAAAAAAATCAATAAACAAAAATCTGCCTGCCCGCCCCTACTCTCTGAAAGTTGTGGAAGACAACGTAACATTTTTTGTTGCCTTATCTCCTGATGTGTTTTTCTTCTTGCATCTCTCAATTTAATCACTTTGTGGATATTTGTTAGATCTGTATATCGAATGTGTTGTATTCCAATCACGTCAAGTATTGGGCTATTCCAGTTAAAATCCATACACCCCCTTATGGAAGACATTACCTTAATCTTAAACACAGGGAGTGGAGAATTCAATAGGAGTCACCCATAGGTAACCCGGGGGGGGGGGGTTTGGTCGGATTTGGTTTGGTCGGGGGTGTGCCGCTGGAGATTCAAAACCCCTACCCATTTCTAAGGGTGATTTTGGAAAAATCGGTACCATTTTTTTGGGTTTTGCTTCATTTTAAACCAAATTTTCGCGAAAATATACCTAATTTTGGCAAATTTTAGCGAAAATAGACAAACAGGACCCATGTCTAAGGATTTTTCAGTTGAAAAGCCTACCCATGGCTAAGGATGTCTCATGAAAAAATGGCCCACTGGAGCGGCATGTCCCCGTATGCCTTACATACGTGAGTCCCCCCCCCCCCCCCCCGGGTAGGTAACCCATGTGTGGACTGTTAAGGAAATGTCTACCTTAGAGGGTGTATGGATTGCAAATGAAATAGCCCATTCCAATCACGTCATGTTTTGGTCAGTCTACTTCGGCAGTTGAAATAATAGAAATAAAGATTTTTTGTACAGGAACATATTTTTACGCTTGTATCAATTGAAATTGGTGAGATTGTTCTTACTTTTTGGTTTCATGCCTGGGGGAGGGGGGGAGGGGGGGGGGGTGACGGTTACTCAGCATATGTGAGGGCTATGAATGCGCCAATCTAAAAAAGGCTATCGATGTTTATGGTTAAAGTTTAATCAGTTCCAAACTGGCGAGAATTGTGAGGCTTGTATTTGTATGTGAGCAAAAAGAATCCATGTCGTTGCGTATATTTATTGGTGAAAGTGTGCATTTGTACATCATAAGCAGATATCACGAGTGATGGTTAAGTACACTGTAAAAAGAAGCGTTTATATTTCTGATCAAACTTAATAAACACTTCAACACGTTTATTTTTATGTTTTACGTGTAAAGGTATAGGAGGCATTGCATACGATAAACGTTTGCATAAACACTTCAACACGTTTATAGAGGTATTTGTTGTATAATTATTAACACCCCAACATGTTTCTTATTGCTGATATAAACATGTTGGTGTGTTAATAAATATTACAAAATTACCTCTATAAACGTGTTGTAGTGTTTATGCAAATGTTTATTGTATGCAATTATTGTATCCTATACCTTTACACATAAAACACAAAAATATGTGTTTATTAAGTGTTTATTAAGTGTTATCAGAAATATAAACGCTTCTTTTTCAGTGTAGATATTCCATTTGGGTCCACGGATAAATATTAGCCTCACTATTTTCGCCAATTTGGAACTGATCAAACTATCGTAAGTGTATATGTGTGATTGGATTAAATGGAGAACAAAAAGTGATATTTCCTGTTTTCGGTTTTGGTGTGTATGTGCTAAACTATGTACGATGTTTATCAAAAGGGCTTTGTGCTTTAACGCCATTAAGGGTCCATTACTGAGGTGCTTGGACGAGGAACATGGGTAGACATTTAGTGGGCGAGTGCCTTCCCCTTGAGTTCTGTGCCTGCTTCGTCCACCAAGGTGAGGTGTGCGAGTGACTTCCGCTGAGTTCTATGCCTGCCTAGTCCCCCAAGGTGAGGTGTGCGAGTGACTTCTCCCTCACCTTGAGTTCTATGCCTGCCTCGTCCACCAAGGTGAGGTGTGCGAGTGACTTCCCCTTCCCCTTGAGTTCTATACATGCCTCGTCCACCAAGGTGAGGTGTGCGAGTGACTTCCCCTTCCCCTTGAGTTCTATACCTGCCTCGTCCACCAAGGTGAGGTTTGCGAGTGACTTCCCCTTGAGTTCTATACCTGCCTCGTCCACCAAGGTGAAATGTGCGAGTGACTTCCCCTTCCCCTTGAGTACTGTGCCTGCCTCGTCCACCAAGGTGAGGTGTGCGAGCAATAAATACAAGAATGGAACAAAATGATAGTGGGTCTAAGGTCAGACAAGTTTAAAACTGTCAAGCTTCCGTCAGGATGAACTCTGACTTCTTCATTACCAAATTATTGTAAGCAAAACATATAGATTGCCACTTCTCTATATCTTCATTTGGGCTGCCCCTTACCTAATGATTCGAGAGTAGGCACCCCCTTTGAATTTGTGAATTTGGTGGCTCTGAAAAGAGCTTTTAAAGAGATAGGTTGATTTGAAAGTCAGTGCGTCTATTTCCTACTTCTTGAGGTATTGTCCACTGAAAAGAGTTGGTGGCTCTGAAATGAGCCCTTGAAGTAGGTTGCCGCTGGCTTACTTAGTACTTGTTGGCTTTAAATTGACATCAAATTTAAATTTAAATTGAACTGTTGCTTGGCAATTCCCTATATTCAACAGGGTTATTGCAGCCCATTGCACCTAATCTAAAACTTTGGAGAGTTCCCCATTGGCAAGAACTCCACAGTTAGATGGTTAACATTTGCTGCACATCCAGGTATGGAGTCATTTGTACATGCACCACCTGCAGCCATTGTTAATCAGTGGCGTACGCTGCCCCCCCCCCCCCCCCCCCCCCCCCCCCCCCCCCCCGAAATAACCCCGTCGGTAAAAACGACCCTCCGTCGGTAAAACTTATCAAGATTTCAGCTATTGACGGGAAAAAAATTGTGCATGTTTTACGAGTCTGAATTTTGTTTGTTTTTTTTGTCGGTACATCATGCCTCTCGTCGGTACAACTATGGTCGTGCCCCCCGCAGTTTCCAAAAGCTGGGTATGCCACTGTTGTTAATCAATTAGTGCTGGACAGTCTTTTTCATTACATTCCAAATCAAATCAACATCGTCCGGAACAATTTATCAGAATGGTGTTACAAGGTGCCGTGTGACCCTTGTGAATGCCACGACGGCCAGTGAACTGCATGATTGATACAAACAGTGGCATAGCTATAGGGTTTCCATATTGGTGGGGCAAGAAATAAAGTTGAACAGACAAGACTTTACCGACTAAACAAATGTGAGTGTAGCGAGTGTGCAAAATGTTGCTTTTTTACACACATCTTTCCATGGTTAATAAACTTTCTGATTCTGGCTTTAAAGGAGCTTCTGAAAAATAAAAATAATTATTTGGGGGCACATGTGTGCGCGTAGGGCACGGAAAATTGCTATCTCTGCACTTTTAACCATAATAATTCTTTGATTTCCATGTCAATTGAACCGACAATGCCAATCTCAACCGACAAAACTCAAATATTAAAGGGCCGATCGCCCCCTCAACCCCCCTGGCTATGCCACTACCTGCAAACAGTGGCGGCACCAGCATCATAATTTTTGGGAGGCATTTCTTTTTTGAGGGGGCATGAAGAAAAGAAGATGCGTGCAAAGCGCACACATTTTTTGCCATTTGTCGCTAAAATTATCAAATTTGGTCTAATACTCATTAATTTGGTATGAAATATGTGCGCCTGTGCGCAAAATCTTGCTGTTTAATGCTAAAAGTGTCAAATTTGTGTCTAGTTTAACCTAATTTGGTAAGAAAATGCACGCGAAGTGTGCAAAAGAAATGCCATTTTATACTAAAATTGTCATCTTTTGTCTAAGTTTTAACTTGTTTGATTTTTTGTTGTTGGAGGGGGCAAAGGGCAAAGTGCCCCCCCCCCCCCTCCCTAGTTAAATTTATTTTGGTATGCTTAAATAAATGAAATTTAAGGGTGTTGGGTCCCTTTAACCCCCTGAGCACTACCCCCTAATGTAACAGCATTTCTGATTGGATGATTACCAAATATACTAATTTTATAGCCAATTAAAATACAACTTCTATATTATTTCACTTCAATCTTTATCCGGGGATACAATTATTCTAAACATGATTTTGATTGAAATGATGTATCCATCTTTCTGACCGATTGGCAGGTTGTTGTCGTCAGGGGGTTAATAATAAGGCACAATTTTTTTTGTAATGTTGTCCTCGACCGCCCGCTCGTCAGATTTAGGGCCGTTCCGATTTTTTTTTCAGATTTTTTTCAGTTTTTTTTTTTTCAGTTTTTTTTTTCAGATTTTTTTAAAAAAGTTTAAATGGCATTGAATATTAATTAAGTCTTTATAACATGTGCGACTTTTAGAGTGATAACAACTTCTTGTTGGCTGAACTTTGAGCTTCCGCTGATATAAGAAAATTAAAAAAAATCTGCCCGCCCGCCCCTCCTCTCCTCTCTGAAAGACAACATTACTTTTTGGTTTTTTTGCTGTGATATTCTTGTTTGTAAACGTATACAATAAAAGACACTTCAGACATATAAATACTTGATAACTTCTGGTTGTATTAAGCCACGGTTTTCGTACACGTGTGCAACGGACAGGCTGGTATAAACATCTGTGCAGTTGTATGGTATGGGCGTATTGATGTCACAGGAGTGGGGTGTGGACCGGGTTTAGTGTTGGGCTTATTGATGTGAGGACACTACATTTGCCTAACCCAAGAATCAGTAAAGATGGTCCCCCTGTTCACATAGGGTTAATTAAAACTGCACTGATTTCATTGGCTAATTAATTATTCATTGGTGTACGATTCATCGCACCTGTCACATGTAAATATTCAGCTGTTCAAGATAAGCATTATAAAGAAGCCATTTTTTATGATATAATTTTGACTTTTTTCAGCAATTTTGTTTCAGAAATTGGAAGAAAATGTGTTACTTTGAACATATTTATATCAAAGTTGTAGTTAAGAGACAAGAATGCTTTAGTTGATCTAATTATTGTGAAAATATTTTCTTTAACTAAAATTGCAAACAATTAATCCTGCAAAAATAGTAACTTTATTATAAGTGACCCACTTCTGACTAATCCATTGTAAATCCTGCCCTAAATCTATCCCAAAATTTGGTGACGATCCCAAACATTTTGGGGATTATGTCAAATCCAAATGGGTTTTTAGTTCAATTTCAGAGCTGATGTTGTCAGATTTGCGAGTCACTGAATTTATCCTGATTTTAAGGCAACAAAAATACACCCTGTTGTATGGGCCAACCGACCCATTTTTAGGTCGTCCGTAGGAAGAGACCTTATGGCAGCATCCTTCGTGCGTGTAGTCTGTGTCTGTGTCTGTGTATGTGTGTGTCAACAATTTGGTATACACTTTTTGTTTTGTCCATTTCTTCTCCATACAATAACCAATTGCAATCAAACTTCGGTCATAGATGCAACATGGCAACCTTCATATGTTAATGAGGTCAAAGGTCATATACCAAGGTCAAAGGTCATCTGAGGTCAAGATGTAAAATTCAGTACACATTTATTGTATTGTCCATTTCTTTTCCATACAATGACCAATCGCAACCAAACTTCGGTCATAGATGCAACATGGAAACCTTCATATGTTAATGAGGTCAAAGGTCATATACCAAGGTCAAAGGTCATCTGAGGTCAAGATGTAAAATTTAGTACACACTTTTTGTATTGTCCATTTCTTTTCCGTACAATGACCAATTGCAACCAAACCTCTGGCATAGATGCAACATGGAAACCTTCATATGTAAATGAGGTCAAAGGTCACATACCAAGGTCAAAGGTCATCTGAGATCAAAATTTAGTACACACTTTTTGTACTGTCCATTTCTTTCCATACAATGACCAATTGCAACCAAACCTCGGTCATAGATGCAACATGGAAACCTTCATACGTTAATGAGGTCAAAGGTCACATACCAAGGTCAAAGGTCATCTGAGGTCAAGATGTAAAATTTAGTACACACTTTTTGTATTGTCCATTTCTTTTCCATACAATGACCAATTGCAACCAAACCTCTGGCATAGATGCAACATGGAAACCTTCATATGTAAATGAGATCAAAGGTCACATACCAAGGTCAAAGGTCATCTGAGGTTAAAATTGGCTAGCAGATGATTACATTTAAACAGATGAAGTACAATTGCAACCAAACTACCCATATAAACGGACGACCTATTTGGGACCGCTGTCCCTATTTTTTCTTTATATTTTCAATAAACATTTTGATTTTAAAGGGGCACGGAGAGATTGGCAATAAAAATGAAATTTGAATAAAATAAATAGTTTCAATAGATAAGGTATAATAGAACCCTGAAACGTAATATTTTATGGAAAAGGGGTTGGCATGATGGCGCTAGATAGACATTCTGGTGATGCCATATGTGCCGAATTCTGCTGATAATTTCGATCTACGTCGAAATTACCAAATTGTGAAATATTACATGATATACTGTGAATTAATGTAAATGGTTTCAGATGGTAGTTATTATATGTCTAAGTATTACTTTGATATCCAAGTATTACTTTGGTGCAAAAATTGAGGGCGCACTCCCATAGGTATCTCTCAATGCCCCTTTAAATTGTTTGACATTTTGTCCCAAGTGAAATGGGCTCTGGTTCCGGAGCTGGCTGTGCAAGTCACTGAATATATCCTGTTTTTTCAGATGACAAAAAAAACCTGTATATGGAGTCACCCATGCATGTTGCCCCATTTGAAATTCACACTCTCTGTGGGTAAAAGTAAGGGTAATGTCTTCCATAGGGGTGTATGGATTTTTAATGGAA